>JTDE01008022.1:0-12060 GCA_014338405.1 Paragonimus skrjabini miyazakii | reverse complement strand
TCCCTCTTTTTTCTTCTCTCTTCCTAAACAGGGTTTGTTTCTTCTTCTTCATGGTTGTCTGGCAGTTAAGCATCAGTGTGAACCACTGATGTATTGCTGTCTATGATGATGATGATGATGTACCTTATGCTCAGCAAGTCTTGTCTACAGTTGGGTGCTTAATGACTCATCGATTTAGGAAACGACAAGGACACGTACGATGAATTCCAGTAGAAAACGCCAGCATGTAATGTTAATGTCCAAAATACCTGCACTAGCTCTGTTGGCTTCATGTTGAGACGGAGTACCTACCGGGCATCCTGCGCACTTTCTGCAATAAACCCGGGTACAACTTCCTCAGTTAAAATGACCGCACGTTTTTTTTGTCACGCTCAACTTTACAGAGCTCCCAGTTCGTCGCATTGAGAGGAATGAGACACTATAAGAGGGTTGTGATGGCGTACCTAAATAATCTGCGCGTACGGAGAAATGAGAGTAGGAAGCGTGTTCTCCTGCACGCGCACGGATGGCGATCCTTTCGACGGTTATGCTGTTGTGCGCTGAGGGTACAACATACTTGCCGTAGTCAAAAGTAGAGTGGACATGAAGTCTGAACGAGGTGTTAAACTTACCAGGGCTGTCATTTGAAAGCGTGCAGTCATTTTAGCGGCTTGCTAGGTTTCAAAGTGTTGTGCAATTATTTTGGTTTTCAAAAGAAGATTTTTACATATTGTAGTGATGCAAGTCTTATGACGCGGTAAAAATGCTGGAACTTGATATAAAATTGAAAACAACTGATCAGCACGAATACCTTATTCGAGGGACTCGCTTAGATAACGTCCATCAACATAAATATGCAAAAATGCGTAGGATTAATACGTGGTGTCAGAAAGGATCACTGTTATTTCCCTTGCGTTGCTAATAAGCGCCAGTTAAACTGAGATGACGCAGGTAGTTTAGATTTGATGCCTACGGTATTGCTCGTACAACTGTTTCGCTAGGAATGCTATTAGCCCCCTTGATCCTTAGTAAACCTGCATAAACCATACCTTATGGCCTGGCAAAGCCATTGTGGTTCTGAAGAAGCAAGTGAGCCTCAGAGGTTGAAGTTCGATGTACTTCAGCGTTCAAACAGCAGTGCCCGTACAATAAAGCCTTGATGCTATTCGTGGTTATCTTGCAATACCAACATTAAGTAGTGTTTACAACATCTCCTAGTCTGGTACTTGCAGAGGTGTGCCGTAGTGAAAATTACACTCGTAAAAATAAATGATAGAGATGGTCCCTGCGTCGGTCCTGTAAGTTGTCTGCCATGCTGGAAACTGGATGGTAGGCGCGTTAATGTTCTAAGAATTGACCCTAAGATGCGCGTTAAGGTTACGAGTTTGTCGATAATTGTCATTGTGGTTTGCGTCGTGGAGACATTGAATCTGCGGTATATAGCATTCTCATGATGAGCGTAAGTGCGATATCGTTTGAAAGATGTCCGAAAGGTGGCTGAAGAAACCAGAACAACCAGATATGCAGATCCGTGAATACTAACCGGGACCAGATATTCAGTCGGTGCGTTGACGGCAGTGAGGCGAGATGGTTTAAGGTCTGGATAGGTCAGTAAGACTGTTGTCTGCTAAGTTCTGTGGTGGAGTAAACCAGACTGACAGACACTCAGGAAAATTGCGTGGACGCTAGTGAGAATCAGTACGAATCAGTTTTCCTCATAGGCGTTAAGTAGCCGTGAGGCTACTTCATGATGATGACGAGTGCAAGTAGCAGTCCTAGTTGAAATTATGCCTGCAGCTGAGTCGACGCGAGTGAAGGCTGCCAAATACCTGCTGAAATGATTGGACGTGAGAAGTGACTGGTGACTTGGAACATTTGTGCAATCTTTTGAAACTGCCTATCCAGACAGGGGCCAGGTGCGTAATTCACAATTTGGGCGATCTGGCAGACGAGAATGTGTCGAACAGTGCAGTAATACCGTCATTAATATTGTTAGATAGTAATGTACGTCGATAATAAACATAAATGTTTGTATACATGTAGACGTCGAAATGCATGTGTTGAACGCAGATTTACCGGTTGTATTGGCGGTAAAAGAAAGACAGTGCGTGTAATAGAAAATTTGTAACGTCACAATCAGTGATCAAGGTAGTGGGGCACGATTAAAGTGTGGGATCATGTTAGTTTATTTGATGAGTTTGTCATGTGGTGATGAAAAAACCGACTCCAATTTTTTTTAGGTATGCGGTTGAAAGTGCGATAAAAGAAAGCGTTCACAAAAGGGCTCATCACATTGTTGTGTTAAACCGAATGAAAAACACTGAGAAGAAATGTTCATGAATCCGGCTAACCAGTTTGTGGTAGACAAGTGGGGTACACTTGACCACCGTCCACTAGATGTCTAGAACTCTCCTCCCGAAGTGCAGTTGAACTGTGATCTAAACAGACATCGAACTAAGAGAACATATTAGGCTTTAGGAACAACCTATACATTTGCGGAACTGTATGGAAATATAAGTATTTAGCTGTAACCTATTCTGGGACAAGTGGCAGCAAACAAGGCGATAATGAAAAGAGCACAATAAGGGCTCCCATGCCATCGGCGGCGTTCAGAAAAGCACCAATTACAGAGGGCATCAAATCTTCGAGTTCTTTAAACATCGATCGAAATGATTCGGTCAGGAAGACCTTAAAGGTTAGCATAGTTTATGGTTCGTTAGGAAAGTACGAGCATTTAGCATGTACAATTAGTATATCAACTAAAGAAGGTTTCGGATAGTTGTGAACAGTGGTGGTGTGTTTCGTAGCTCGGGCTGGTGATTTTGGTGTTAGTATGTTTGCCGAGTTTGGCATTTAGGTTGCAAACGTTTCATCACCAAGCGAGTTGACATCATCAGTGTTTTAGAGTATAGTTACGCTAAAACACTTACGCACTGATGGTGTCACCTCGCTTGGTGATGAAACGTTTGCAACTTAAATGCCAAGCTCGGCGAACATATCGATATCAAAGGGTATCACTCAGTTCGCATCAGCCTCCTGCAGCATGCGTACATAGCAAACAAGCAGAAAGGCATGGCTGCAACCGGTTCCTTGGTAAAGCTACTCTATCCTCGGTCTCTATAAAGTCTACTTCTGTATTTTTCTTATATTCCATGATGCTGAAACCGCTGCTTCTTCTCCAGATATATTTGTCAAATCAATTTGCGATGATTGAGAGGCTAAGTACGAGTGTTTTTACCTTGTTAACGTTATCATATTGTGTGATGATCGTGTTTTCCCCTCAGGTACTATGACGCCTTGGTTTCTATGGAACCTACTGTCAACGCGTTGGAGATTGTGAATCGGTTAGCCTCTACTGTGGATTTGCCGAAACAGTTTATCCATGCGTACATATGTAAATGTATGAGCTATTGTCAATCACTCCAGGATAAATCGACCCAGTTGCGACACGTTCGTTTAGTCTGCGTTCTCTTCCAGTCGTTTATCCGGAATAAGATACTGGACGTCCGCAAAGAGGTAAGCGTAACTTCAGGTGATAGAACTGGTCAAATATCGACAGTTATATTCTGCTCTCCTTCACTTGTCTGAAGGTATTCGTTCACTTCAATTTGGCTAGATTGTAGGTTTGGTTACAAAATGCCATTTTTATCACGGAAATTTCATATGCAAACCTTGGACGACAAACTGCTCCTACTGCCCTGCAATAACCTCACATTTGATGATAAGCAGCATAACTGTTAAACCGCTATTACGTAGCTGCTTAAACGGCCCGAGGACTGACTGTCGTGAATGTGTTTCCTAGACGTAATTTTGACTTAAGGTTTTTTAGGTTGGGTTACGTTTCGACCGATCTCTTTGGTTACGATACGCGGATTATGATCAGTTAGCATACGCCAGTTTAAATAAGCGTAAAGTAGGAATGACTCATCAGCTGGAATGGGAACAGCACACAGAATCAGTCATGTTCGAATGGGCGATCATTAGTTAAAAACAAACAAACAAACAAAATTCACATTTTAAACTGGTCGAGTAAGAAACTAACGATGCATACAGTATCGGTCCTACAGTAAGGCGCGCGGAAATAAACGTAGGCTAATAGGCAATCCAAGATAAAGCTTAAGACAAGAGAAGGAAATAAACTTACGTAAACGGTACAAACAAAACATTTAAATAAAATAACCACTTGACGAATAATATAGTCTCATGATTGCAAACTCTTAACACCATGGTATTGATAGGTTAACTACCATTTGCTTCTGTATACAAAGTAAAGGTTTGTAACGATGTATCATAACGGCCTCAGCAAAAGGCAAAGTATGTTTATTGATTGGGCGATACAACACACGAAAAGCCTCTTCTACTTGAATTATGTGTCCCGTTTCTTCCAAACGTCGTGTGATAGAAAACTGGGCGTCGCCGGTTTTGTTGTTCAGTAGCCATTTGAGAATGTGCTCTGAAACACGTGTCCCAAGCGGTCTCACCGTTCAGCTTATGTACCTGACTCCACAAGTACAAGTGAATTCATAAATAGGGTTGGATGTGGCGAGTGAGTTGCTGGGGTTTTTCCTCGGTGTTCGAGGCAGCCGTATCATCTGGTTAATCATTCTTAATTCTGCCGCGTTGTACGCAGCTCTGATCGCCCATTCAAAAACATGACTGGTTCTGTGTGTTATTCCCATTCCAGCTGATGACTCAATGATACTTTACGCTTAATTAAATTGATGTATGCTAACTGATCCTAGTCCGTGTATCGTAACCGAAGAGATCGATCGAAATGTCTGTGCAGAGTGCATCTTACGTAATTCTACTTGCGTGGTCTAAAGATATTTCTTCTTTCAATTAAAGACTTCTGATGAGGCCAGCCGCCATGTTCTCCTTCGTGTTTACTTTGTCGCCTCTGTATAACGTAATTAGGCTTGTTAATGTGCATACATGGTAGTCCGGCAGTCGATGTAATTGCCGCGGAGCATATTAATTTGGACACTTGCCTCGTTAGCTTGAATTTGAATCTAGGCCTGACTCGCCACTGTTCTTTACTGCATTGTTTCAAAGGCTACCCACCGCTTTGCTGCAAAGTGAGATTTGATTCCATCAATTTCAACTCGGATAGACTATTTGGGTACCGTAATATGCCGTGAACACTATGCGCATACGTTATTTATAACTGTTAGACCCAGCTAGAACAAACAAGCACAGTTACATGGAGATATCTTGAAAGCACATCGATTCCACACATTTTTAAAACGACATGTAACCTAATATCAAGTCAACATGGATGGCCTTAAGAGCATCAAAAGTTGACGAGGGAATGCGAAGCAATGCCGTCTGATTGGAATCTGGGAAAATTTGACTATTCGGGATGACGATTTTCGCCGCAGAGTCTTGGGGGAAGAGTTTGAGCCCAATGGATAGTTGATCTGAACATGAATGGTTCCATTGATTGAGATATGTGTCGTAAACGCTAAGCGTCAATTCTTTCATTGCTCGTCAGTAAACTGGCAACCCTGAGAGAAAAACATTCCCACTGGAAGTATTTTTCCCTAGGCTAGTTACATTCGGGAAGCCCGCTCGGAAATGAACAGATGTTCGCGCTTAGCACTGCAACTAATGAAGTTTTTAATATTCTTAAATCTAACAACGACTCGACAGCCACCTGTGTGCTTCTATCGTTTACCTGACTTTGGGAGATAGATGAAATTCATTGTTTTTAACCCCCAGATCAAAGTCCGTTACTACCTACTTTCAGGAATATTTGATAGACTTTAAGTAATTGTTCTTCCACAGTTATCTGCTAATTTCAAATGTATGCACATCCAAATTAATATTTTGGTGATTTAGCGAACATCTTAATAATTTCCTAACTAATACTACTACCTTGACGTAGTGGTCAGCCTGGTGTGCTGTTTTGATCACGTGAGCTATGCTCACTGGAACTTCGGTCCTGCCAGGTTCTACCTTGTCAGACGGGCCAAAAGGGAGCAGACGAAAAGCAGTTGCATTCATAAGGTTGTATATCGCACTACCAAACGCATAAGAGTGCTTAGCTAGTGGAACAGGGTTTCTGGTGACGCCGAAGCTGAACCTCGTGGTCAAGCTGAAGTGAGAATCGCACTGAGTCCCAGAGCAGAGCAATATTTGCTTGATTGGATCTCACTGAACAGTCACTTGTACGTTGTCAGACGCAATACGTCGGTCAAAGTCTGTCGACGCAAATCAGAAAAGCTTTATTTTCATTATATCGGCGTATGCTCCAACGGACATCTGTTCGAATGCTACCAAGGATGCGTTCTGTGACGCCCTCGTTAGCCTTCTAAGGCGGACTAAACACTTAGACCTCAACACATTAGCGGACGGTTTGAATGATGAGCTTGGCAGACTTTCTCATGAGGAGAAGCGGCTTGGAGGTATATTTGGTGTCAGGGCACAACGCACTGACAGCGGTGAAGGACTGCTGCAGCTGTGTGCATCCCTTGGTCACTATATTTCGAGCAGTGCATTTCAACACAGGATGACGCACTGTGTTACATAGAGACCTCCGTGTATTTTTCAGACATGGACACGGCTGGATCATATAAGAGTCACTTACAGGTGGCGTCACTCAGCTAAAGGCTGTCGTGCATTTTGGAGCAAACTCCTGAGCTCGAGCTATGCTGTTTTGCGTGCCCGTTTTGTTTTGTGATTTGCCCAGAGGACACACTCGTAAATACAAGATAATTAACTGGCATTCGAGTAAGGAGAGTGTGAAGAACGCCTACCAAAAGGCGTTGGTGAACAAGTTGCCCACTTCGAGTTAGGTGGGCGATCCTAACGAACACCGCAGATTTGAAAGCATGCTGTGGACAGGTATGTTCCGAAGAAGCTGTTCAGTTGCGACAGAACTGGATTTCTGTCACGTCGATAAACCTCATGAGCGAGCGCCACTCGATCCCACCTGGTTCTGAATAGGATGACGACCGTCGAGAACTAAAACGCAGGCTGACTAAAAGCTTGCGCAAAGACCTTGAGTACTACTTGGTGGAACAATCGAAAGAGATAGAAAGAGCCTTTTTATCTGGGAATAGCAGAAGGCTTTTTTTCCCATGATCCTTGGTAGTACTGGCCGTCGAGTCTGTGTGAGACCATATGTGAAAAAGATGATTCACTTATTACCAGCCAATCGCACTGACTTGACAGATGAGCTGAACATTTCGAAGATCAGTTCAACTGACCTTAACTAGACTTTGTGAACGACGGGACCCGTATGTTCAGTTTTTGCATTCCAAACGGCTCTCCATCGGAAGCAGAAGTCGCCTTGTAACTTAGGTTTTTGAAACCTAACGAGGCTCCTTCTCCTTCCTATTTTCAAGGATAGTGAGGAGAGGTTGATATCAGAAGTGACAAAACCCTTTCAGGCGATTTGAGAAACTGAAGAGGTACCTCGTGATTGGTGCCTATCAACAGTAATTCCCGTTTTCTAAAAGTGGGGTCCTAAGTCTTGATGGCAACCACAGAGACATCGTTCTAGTGTCTGTTGCGTCCAAGTTACTCATTGGCTTTATATTACGTTGGATCACTAAGCCCAGACCAAATGACATACTTGAGGAACAGGCAGAATTCCGGACTGGTCGAGGGTGCGTTGGTCACATTTTTACTTTACGACGGATCTTGGAACATCGACATTACTATAGATAACCGACGGTCGTGGTCTTTTCAGGTCCAAAGGCTGCTTTCGATTCGGTAGCTCGTAACGTTCTTCGGAACTGTTTCCTTCGCTTACGAGTACCAGCAGAATACGCGAATCTATTGAGATCATTGTATGCTCACTCTGCAAGCAGGGTGAGAGTTCATGGACAACTGTCTCGGGCGTTTATCACATCCAGCGGTATTCATCAAGGGTGTCCAATCTTTCCCTCTCTGTTCAATCTTGTCATCGGTGACATTTTGGAAATTGCGCCCGGGGAGTTCGGTGAGCTTGACGTTGAGTTTATTCCTGGCGCTCGGTTGACCGATCTGTAGTATACAGATTATACTGTTTTACTTCGCCACTCTGCCGAAGACATGCAGACCATGTTGGACAAGGTAGGTGACCGAACTGGTTTGTTTGGATTGCATTTCGCACCTTCAAAGTGCAAAGTGTTGCTTCAAGACTGGGGCCTTCCCATTCCTAATTTCTTCATTGCAGGTAGTCCGTTTGAGACTGTAGACAGTTTCACATACTTGGGTAGCACTATCTCGTCAGCTCGTAATATTGCTGGTGAGATATCAGCAAAGACATGAATTGTCATTGCCAAACTGTGTCATTTGTGGCGTCGAAAAGACGTCCGGTTGTCGCCGAAAGAATTACAACACTCTTTAGAAGGCCACATTAGGTGGCTGAAACGTAGAGTATTACAGCTCGCTTGTAACGTTGTGTTATTCTCAATCCATTTGTCAAGGGTTATCTAATGCCTTTGCTCTATGGTTTTGAAACGTGACCTGTTCGTAACGAGGATATAAGCAGACTTGCTGTGTTTGATCATCCTTCTCTCCGCCAGTTAGCTCGCATTAAGTAAATTGATCGCGTGAGCAGCATGACCGTCAACTGACGCTTATTCTGGAACGCTCGATCAGTTGGTCAGCTACTCTCGTTGCATAGCCTGCGATGGTTTGGTTACGTATTCCGTATGCCATCTGGACGTTTGTTATACCGGGCTTTATATACTGAGACCAACAGTTAGGTAAAACAGCGTGGTATTCAAGCAAAACCGTGATCTCGAAATGTAAAAACTCCGACTACTTCATTGAGCAAAGTGGGTAAGTGTCGCCTGCCTGGGTCAGGTCGTCGGGGTCACTCAAATTGCTGGTTAGAGACGCTATCCGAGATAAGTTTCACAGTCATTGATGTACCTGCGTTCACACCGTTTCTAGTTCTTCCTTCTAATCTTCTTTCATTAATTTCTAGCCCTCTTAGTAACGTCTTCTTCTAAACTAGTCCACATCACTGTTGATGTGAGTGGTGGCCCGAGCCGTAGTATCTTCTGGTTATGGCTATTAGTATGTTAATTTAATAATCCTGTGGATGGGCATGTTTACAATTTCTATGTATTGCAGCTAACTGCACGGCTAGATTTGAGTGCCTCGCACACATGCTAATGTCACGTGTGGGGATCGAGGTTGTTCCGTTGATAGATCGTTATTTGAGTTTCATCAAGGCCACGTAACTGTATACGTCAAACGGCGCTCCTAAATGCTTCGTAATTCAAACGGGCTTTTGTTTTCCAACGACGAGGGAATTTGTCGTCTTACGGAATCGTTAGCTGGTTGCATCACGATGGCACACACTGCACTCATGAATTTCCATCGTGTGTATAAACCATTGCTCATTAGGTTGTGAATACAATCTGTAGCTAAACATCAATGCGGTTTCACATAAGGACTTATACGCGCGGAAACCGCTCAACTGGCCATACGTGGTGGTTTTTATTGTTCATTTCAGATCAGTACTGATGCGACAGGGACTATCATGGTATGACTGATCGAATTCGTTTCGAAATGAAAATCAGGAAAAATATGACTTGCACATCGTATCGCCTGTTTTGCAGCCTTTATTTATTCCCTAACATTCCATTGAAGCTTACGATCTCTGAGTAGTTTTCTGTCAACACTTGTTTAATGTTCTTCCCTCTACAGGACATAACAGTTGAAATACAGCGTTTTTGTTTGGACTTCAACAAGGTTAGCCATGCAAACCAACTGTATCGACTGATTAAGAACATGGAGCCGGGAGCGCCCAACTCGTTATCACCTTCGAGTACCACTCACACAGATTCTCCGATCAAGTGAACAAATTCACACTCTGAGAAATGCACAAAGAAATAAACATTCATGTTGATCTAAGCTAAAGACGCCTTTTGTTTTCTTGGTCTTGAAGTTGTTATAGTCGGCTGTTCTCACGAATCGCATTGTGAATTATAATCTCCATTAGCATTCCATCGGGCGCTGTTTTAGTTACCTGGTTTCGGACGAAAATATCTCTTATTCTGAAGCCACTAAGGATGTCTGTTGGTCCGACTGTTGACCTCGTGATCTCGGTTACAGACTGAGTCACTTGAACCCATCGATAGAGGTGTAATGTAACGCGCGACATAAGTAAAAGACCATTCATTTGCGTTGTTTTCAGCTTACAACATTCACTTTTTTTTGGAGAACCCGGTAAGAACACGAAATGCATCGATTTTTGCATTTTCATACCTAAAATAAAATTGAAGCGATCAGCCGTACGACGCAAAAACGGATGTGGATCAGTTATAAGATCATGGTCGTCCACACTCGTCGGTAAAACTCCGCGACCCTGTTATTTCAACCTGCAACTGGATGAGTGTCGTACATTATGTGATCGATGCGGAGTGTATTTCCCCAGCTGTGGGTTGTGTTAAGCACTGACCTATAACAACGTGGTAATTTGGAGCTTGAACAAAACCAAAATGATTCTCAACTCATTCCTGTCAAATCCTGCATCAATTCACCCAGACAAATGATCAGGAAAACAGAAGACCTAATCCAAACAGGACCAACGCGAACTCGTTCCTTTTACTTCGGACACACTAATGAGTGCTTCCTTACTGAGAAGGTTATCACGAATGTTAGTACGGTGGGTGCGTCAGTCATTCAATAATGTATCACATGAATAATCGAAATATGATCCGTATGCCCTGAACTCCTGAAGCACATATGCAACATCGCTTGAAACGGGCAGAACTCCACGTTACTTATTATCGTCAGTTATGAAGAAAAATTCAGGTTATGAACCTCCTGATTATTAATCGTTTTCTGGGCGCAACTTGCTAAACTGCTGAACATATTATCACTTCCTAAAAGTACAGCAACGGCTGATTGGCAGTTTGAGATTTTCCATTGATGAAATAACGTGGCTAGTAATACTGAAAGGAATGTAATTGCCGTACGTCATCACATTTAAGACGCCTTTAGCTATCTAGATGAGTGTTGAGAATGGATGTCTTATATCGTCACAATGAGTTTTACACCGAAGTTTCGGGTATCTGGATTATACAGCAATAAGCTCTTACTCATAAAGAACCAATGGGATATCATTACAAAAGAACTCTTACTAAAAAGAGTTGAAAGGCGCACCCCCACGAAATATTAATAATGAAATTACTGTCGTTGATAAACAGCATGCAAGTCTGCTTCGTTTTAAAAAAAGGGAGACGTACTTAAGTGGCTTATGCGCGCTTTTCATCAGAATGACGCGTTCCAAAGCTGTCTTATAACTATCCAATGGCCGTTTTTGTATTTAGTGTTCATTTAGATTGTGCAAACAATGAGATTAAACGTTGTATGAATGGGTTAGCTGTCTGAACAACCTGCCTCATCTAACGGGTACCTTTCGCCCTCTTTGTATTTAGGACTCACCGCTCATATCATCACATTCCAAAATTTCGCCTGGATTTTATCCAAATGTCGTGATCGATGATCAGTTGTCGACTCGCAGGTACTAATTGCTACTCTATAACTTTGTGGTTACTGTAACACTGCCTCAAAGTAAGCCTGTGAAAGTGAGTACTAAGCTATATGATCAGAGTTAATCAAAGTTGTAGGCTTGCGCGAAGAGCCTGTCAGTTGGCCGTTTACGCCCACTGTTCCATCTGTGCTTTTGCATTTTTCCATTGTTCAGGATTTTGACATTATTTGGTCTTATCTGTTTGTATATCAGACAGTGGTGGTTCCTAGTTAGACTCGGGGGCGATAGCCGATCTGCCGCCAGCAAAATCCGTGGGGAACGTTCTCTACATTTATTAACAACTCGCCGTCAGGCACTTCAGAATTTGAGTGACGTACAACGGGGAAATCATGTTTATCATGAGAACTCCAATATATCAAATGGAATGATTAATATTGCAGCGTTGTAGAGCCAGACATGAACCCAGTTATCGGTTTTAACGCCATTTAAAGTATGTGACCTGTCATTCAACTATGAATTGTGTTTTCCTGTCTGTTATAACCGAAATCAATTGATAAACGGCTATCCTTCGATTTTGGATACCGCAAGAAAGTCTTAGGCTAATTAAAGCTCGTAGGTTAATATGTCAACAGTCTTTTATA
>JTDE01008018.1:11895-30385 GCA_014338405.1 Paragonimus skrjabini miyazakii | reverse complement strand
CCGCTGTGGGGGAAGTATCCACAATGTCAAGACGAACCTGAGAAACTGATGATTGCTGCGGAAAAACATTGCCGTAAAGCTCAGCAAGGATACCAGCGGTCTCCGGATCAGAGCTATTAAGGCATGATGGGCCTAAGCGTTGTGGAACTCCGGCTTTTGCCTTGCGAGTTGATGCTACAAATCAGAAGAGGATCAGCGATAAAGCGTTCTGTAAGACGTTGTTGCTAATGATGATGGTTGCGGCAAATTAGCGATGTACACCGATTCTTTAGGGCAGTGTATGTTTTTTTAGTCAGCTTCGGTTCTTGATAATCGATAGCACGTCCGAACATACCGCTTCTTCAGAATTAGTTTTAGTGCACTAGAGCGTAGTTGACTTGGAGGCGTATTCCGTTTGGAGCCCGATAATGGTGTAGATTCCCCTACGGCTGCAGAAACGATGGCTTCTCACAGAGATCATCCACAGAGTGGAGTGAGGTATAGTTCACCCACGACTGCATTTCCCACCAGCCACAAATTTTCCCCACGTCCATTTTTCGGAAGTTTCTGCGATTGCTAGTCGTTGAGCTGACCAGATTCGTACTGCGAATGAAGTCAAACGAGACGACTGCGTGATCACTTAGCCCGAGTGGTGCGGTGACTGTAGGGTTGTCTACCATCAACTCTTCATTAGTGAATAAGTAATCCAGTCGCGACGGACTATGGCCAGTACGCCACCGTGTGAAGCCAGATATGTGTTTGTAAAACCTAATGCCCTAACTGTGTGGAAAAATCGTGCAGAAATAGAATCGTCAGTGCCTGTGTATGAGCAGGCCGGGAAGTTGATTTCGGGTAAGTTGGAATCGCCAATTAAGAGAATGTGGGAAAATCACAGAGTGGGTAAAACATCCAATCCAGATAATAAGAGTTCGTCTTTAGAATTATCCGAAGATGGAGGGCGATAGGGGACCCCTACAAGCCAGTGTTCTGAACCACTTAGGCGAATCAATCACCAGACCGTTTCTTGAATCGCGGCAAGTACTGGATTGCTAAAAAGGAAGGCATGAAGGGAAGTGTGGATATAGAGCGCTGATCCCCTCCTCTACCTTCAGTTCTATCCGTATGGTAGGTAACCATATCTCCTAAAGCGATTTCAGAATCCAGGTGACAAATTCTCAGCCACGACTCCGTTATGGCAACAATCCGGGGCTTTGTGGTAATTTATTCACTAAGCTAAGCGCATTCATGTACATGCATCTTACAGGGTCAATAGTAAACTAATGAACGTTCTCCGGCGAGTGTGGATGAGGGGGTTCGTTTAAAACGCAACGCTGACGGAGGTCGCTGACTCCACAGGAGCCAGCTGTAGTAAGTTTTTGAGGTTATTAAATCCTCAATAGGAACCACCAGGCGACTAGCACACGTGTGGTGATTAGCTCTCAATAAACCTCGTCCCTCTTTAGAACGATCGGGGTGGAGCGAGATCCCGCCAGGGATAAGACGACGCCGGTGGCGGAACCGCTGCAGCATATTCGGTGCCATCTCATGCGAAGTGACAGTAATTTTGAGGATTCGTGGTCAGGATTCGTCCGACTCCAGCTTGGGTCGCAAGATTCGATGAATGCGTTGAACCTGGACGTTGATAAGTTCGAGGGCAGTTGACAGGAATTGCCACTGACTATTGTCATGTTCCAGTTCGTTGGTGATGGAATCGGGGTCACCCCTAATAATAACTTTGCTAGATCGATCAGTGGTTCCAGGTCCCTTCTGGGCGAGTTTCCGCATCCAGCGTTCACCGCATGGTATATCAGGGTATAACCGGGTCCCGGAGTCATCGAGCATCTTATGTGCCGCTAGGGGAACGTCTTCTGTCAAATCAGATAACGAGAGCACGACCCTTGCTAGCTGAGGTCTGTCAGCATGCGGCGAATCTAATTTCCTCGCCAACCGCGGCTTCGAGGATAGAAGCCAAAGTTCAGTTCAGTTTCCAAGACGGAATGGCTTCAGTCAGAAATTGTGCAGTCACTTGATCCAGTAAGCTATTGAGGGCGCCCACTGCTGCGACGATACTGAGAAGAAATTTTTCACTTTCATGAGTCATTAGAAGGGCTGCTTAGTGGGCAAGTGGTTATGCACCAGACCCTCGTCCACTAAAAATTTCATACGCTTTTGCTGAAGAACAATTGGAACGTAGTCCCAACAGACGTTGAACTACCTAATGCAATGTGGTTTGGAAACGACCCGTATATTCCCAGTAATGTTTGAGAATATGATAATAAATTAATTCTGGCCTAATCTGGTACCAACTGCAGCAAACAAGAGGAGAAAAAATGAAGCTCGAGGTGGACAACAGTACACTCAGCGATACTCGAAATCGCGCCAAGCGGAAAATGCGTCAAACAACACTCGAAAAGGTTCGGTGTAAATTACCTTGTAGTGACCAGCGGTCGTGTGGCTTCTCTGAAGATCCCGGGTGCAACCGTGTTTTCCCGCTCGTATGTTATGTAGGTATGATTGTGTGTACACCTGCAATAGGAGGCCTGATATAAACTCAATGCCACTATCTTCACTCGTTCAACTAATTACTCGCAGAGAATGCTTGTCCTTTTCCTAACGACTCATTCACCATTCCAGTTTTCAAGGTCGTTTAACCCGAACCTTTTTGATCGTTGTTAAACGCATTCGAAGGCTCCACGCATTTTCCGCTTGGCGCGCTTTTGAGTGTCGCTGAGTGGACCGTTTTCCACCTCGAGCTTTTTTTCCTCCTTTTGGTTGCTGACGTTTGTCCCAGACTACGCTAGAGCTAACTACTTATCATGTTTCCAAACGTTGCTGGAAATATACGGTTTGTTTTCAAACCCCGCTGCATTCTTTAGCTCGATGCCTGCTGGGACTACGTTTCGATTACTTTTCGCGAAAGACGTATTGAATTGCTAATGGACAAGGGTCTAGCGCGAGGTGGGTTACAGTCCACTTGGCGGTACTCAAAGGCGAGCCAAGCGAAAAGTGCATGGAACCTCCGAGTGCGTTAAACAAAGCTCGAAATGGTTCGGGCTAAACGACTTCGGAAAATAAACTAATAATGTAACGTGCGGTCGAAACTGGCAAGCGCGCACAGGTTAAATTTGAATTACATAACACGGTGTCCTGCTGCGTTGACGCCGTTTTTGTTTTCGTTTGTGTAAGTCGTATGTATGGCTTACTGGGCCTTTGTCCCATGCTTGTTTCTTGTTGTTTCCTTTTACAGGACTGTCGCTGGTACCCCCTACTTCGAAAGAACGCTGTCCCCCGGTTTCTCCACGTTGCCGTAAAGTTGGTCCGCAGGTTTAACGGACAGTCAGAGTGTAACCAGTCAGCTTGCCTGTTACAGTAAATCAGTCGTTAGGAACAGGGCAATCATTCCTTGCGCGCAGTCAGTTGCACGATGAAGAAAGTGGCACTGAGTTCATATCAGGCACCCTATAGCAAGCGTTCACAGAATCATGCGTACAGAACAGAAAAGCGGGAAGATACGGTTGTAGCCGGGATCCTCAGAAATGCCACACGATTGCTGATCACCACAACCACCAGGTAAAAGCTGAAGAGTTGAAGCTATCAATGCCAAGTTCACAGCTACCACCGACACACACTAGTCTATCCTCCCACTGAAACGACGTGAAACAAGGGTTAAGTGTAAGACCAAGGTGGGTTTGATTCCTAGGACATATACTTTCAGATTATTTGTAAATAAAGCAAAAACAATGAGATTTAAGAGAGATAACAATAGTAGCAGATAGAGATGAAAAGTTGACTAACTTAAGTCTATGACAAGGAATGTACTTGGGAAACTCATCCAGAATAAACCTTCACAATAGGTCCGGGAAGAAAGAAGGCCAGCACTTATCTAGCTTTCTTTTGAACTCCGTCATACTATCAGAAGATACTACACTCCGTGGAAGCATGTTCCAACAGTTGGTAACTCGACATGAGAAAAAGTTAGCCCTAATCCATGTAGCAACCCTCTCCATCTCCAACATGGGACTGTGGCCTCGGAGGTGTGAGTTTGTATGCAGGATGAACAGAGATTTCGCCTCAACTTCGGTTATTCCATTAAAAATCTTGAAAGTTTCTATCTAGTCTCCCCTCACCCTCCTTTGCACAAAAGAAAACAGATCAAGTTTTCTTAGTCTGTCCTCATATGAATTATCTCCCATTCCCGCAAGCAACCTCGTGAAACTTCTCTGAACCTTCTCAAATAACTTCACGTCTTTTACCATATGTGGGCTTTAAGCCTGCACACAGTATTCCAGATGTGGCCTAACATGAGCTTCATAAAGCGACAACAAAATATCCGGTCTTCATGATGCGAACGTTTTGCTTAACATATACGGCGCCCCTTTTTCTTTTTGCGTCGCCTCTATACACTAGTTGGATAATTTGAAGTTCCCCTCTATTAGCACTTCCATGTCATTGGTTGTTTCTACTCTCCTCAGCTCTCTCTCCTCTCAACCTTTGCCAAAATACCTGACTCACCCTGGCTGTTCCCCAGCCAGCAACCGATTACACTTGTCTACACTCAATGGTTGGTGCCATTTACTTGACCACTTCCGAAAAATATTCAAGTCTTCCTGCATGCTTTTGTTGTCAGGAGTTCCTACAACCTTCACATCATCACCGAAGATGTAGTAGGGACACTAAGATTTTTGCGTGATCATTGATGAGCATTAAAAACAGTAATGGTCTGAGCACTGATTACTGAGGCACCCCATTAACCATTGCACCTTCTGTGGACCGTTACCCTGCTATCTCTTCACGGAAGGTGCGACTCCTCAAGAAGTTCCGTATCTATCCCGCCAGTATTGAAAAAGACCACAGGTCTATAATTTGAGGATCAGTAATCGGTGGTACACGGAATCGAGTGCCTTCCTGACGTCCAAGTAACAAACCTCAGCCTTCTCTCCCCTTTCCAGCCTCTCTATGATCTCATCAAGGAAGCACATCAGGTTGGTGAGACAAAACCTATGCCTCTCCAATCCATGTTGGTCTGCAGAGAGAAGCCTATTTTCAGTAAGGTGTCTTACAGTGATATCCTCAATTGTTCTTTCCAGCAGTTTCAGGACGAATTATGTGAGACTTACCTGTCGGTCGTTGTCCAGATCGTGCGTCTTACCCTCCTTATGGATGGGTATAACCCTTGCCTTCCTCCAATCATCTGGGATTATGGTCTTCCACAGGGTAAGATTAAACAATACGGTGAGAAGTTCCTGTAAAACATCACTGAAAGGTCTTAATATCCCTGAATGCATACAGTCCGCCTCCATCACCTTATTCACGTCTAGGTTATCCAGCCTACCTTTAACCTCCTCCTCCCCGATTTCAACTTGCTTCGTCAGTGTCTCTCTTGCAGTCCCCGTGCTGAGTCCCACTGTGGTAGATCCAGAGTACGGAATATGTTCCGCCTCGAAAAACCGGCGGAAAACCTCCGCTTTTATAGTGGTGATTCGATAATATTCCCATCAATGTCAACAGTGTTACTCAGTCCTCTTATAATGGCTCCTTTGGCTTTGACATAGCTAAAGAAGGCTTTATCGTTTTTATTATGGTCGTTTGTCAGATTCATTTCAAACTTTTTCCTGCATTTATTTTGTCTCTCAGAATCTCTCTTTCTAGCCGGTTTATACTGACAAAACCTGATGTGCCCACCGGACTGTTTGTATACAGCCCAAGCTTTCCTTCTGCGTCACAGCGTCTCTTCGACCATCGGCATGTCTTTATGCCGACTACGTTTTAGTGGTACACACGTGTCAGTCAGTTACATAAAATTATCTTCAATTACAATCCAAGCTCTGATGATATTGTTGGTGCCATGACAATCATTCCAATTCAACTGTTTCGCATACGACTTTTGTTGTTGTACCTTCATACTTCCAAAGGATCTACGATAATTGACAGGGGTTGGTGTAGACACAACTAAACTGCAGACGTATGATTCCGCGGTCACTCTTGCCCAAGCGTTTTCCGACATTCAAGTCCGAAATGTCACTGGGGCCTCTTTTTATAACAGGGTCAAGAACTGTAGCAGTTTCATTTTCCTTCCACCTAACGACCTCACTGACAATTTGAAGTAGTGCTTTCTTGCTTAGAGAGTCCAACAATGCATCACCAAACGTACCACTGGCAACATGCATCAATCTCCAATCCACTTCTGGAGCCTCAAAATCTTCTACAATTAGAAGTCGCCGTGACGTACCCACTGGCCTACTAATAACATTGAGTAGTTGCTCATCCTTCTGTCGAGTAAAAGAGGGACTTCTGCAAACGCACAACAGCAGTAACTTTGTTCTGTCATATGCTAAGGAACAACTTAATAATTAAATATTTCTCACAATTAACTCCTCTTCTTGGCGCTGCCCATGATGCTACGCTATTTCCAACAGAACAACTCCACTCATTAGGCCATCTTTTCTATCTACCCTGTGGATCGCATATCCCGGTGGGCAAATATTATCGACGCGTATATCCCCTCATAACCAGGTCTCAAAAATTGCAACGATATCCTCTCCCCTTAGTACCCCGACAGCTCACTCCATTTGTTCCCCAGGCTACCAGCATTGGTATAGAGTACCCTAAAAGACTTCTCACAACCAATATTTGCTACAATCTACTTGACTAAAGGAGCCGTCCATAGCTCATAAATTACACATGAGCACTTCTCCCACTTTTCCAGGAGGATCTGCACTCTTTCCTAGCCTCCGTCTAAACGATCCATGGCAACTGTGTAGTTCGCCGTTATGGTGCTTCAAGGCCAAAACGAGTTGGAAACGGCCATTTAGGCGCGAAAAAAGATTTTTCAAATTTTTCAGGAAATACTTAAATGCATATTACGAAACAAATATATAAATTTTCTCAAGTATAGTGGCGGTGTTGCAATGAGAAAAATCAGCTATACCTGAAAATTTTCCATATTTGCACTGTTAAAAAATGTGTCGCCAGTTTTTTGATAAAGCTTAATGTTGGCTTTCCTAATCAACCTAACGCTCTGAAAATGTCTCCTTTGGAATTTTCGTGGTGGAGTACATATTCCCATCTCGCGGAGACGCTCAATTGCACGTGGTTTTGGAGATATAATAGAATTTGTAATTTTCGACCACGTTGTGTTCACAGTAACTCCTATTGAAAGCTATGTCGTCACAATTGTTGGTTAGTTACACATCAGAATTATATATTCAGCCTGGTTCCCTGATAGTATTTCTGGTGGAAAACGGTCCACGTTATCACGTGGTTGTTTCTGCCTACGGTATGGTGTAAACATGGATAACACGTCCCACCCTATCATTAAAAACGTGCGTATTGTTTGGTTTATTGCTTATTGACCATGCTTTAATGTAATTTGCCGCGTGTACGCCAGTCAATGCTCACTTATCCGACCAACTTTGATGCTCGTTATTTATCCGACGAAAATATTGATTCCCACTTCTACTGATTCAGCCACAAGCCTTCTCTATTTTTGGATCATGGATGTTTATGATTCCGATGACTGTTGGTCCGTGTTTTCGTCGGCTGCACAATTCACTGACAGCTGCCAGTATGTTGTCTCAATTTGTGCCCCTACCGTGTGCCCTCCTTTTGATCTCGGTGTGCCATCCCAGGAGCTCCATTGCTGTCAGACCGTGGTTTTTTATTTTGTCTTTATGGTTCTGGCTTTTCTGCGGCTGCCGGGTGTTTTCTGCATTATTGGTCTTTTGCTCCGCGTGTTTGTCTTCCTTGTTCAGATTTTTTTATTCTTTTGCTTTCTGCGTGATTCGTTTGTTGTTTGGGTGGAGTGGACAGCCTTCAGTTCTGTGAATGTGGTGTCTGATTTCGCTTAGTGATCTATCTTTTTTTGATGGTGTTTTGTTGCTGTTGTGAAATGTGTTTTCCATATGTCGACTCTGGTGACTTGTTTTCTGACAGCAGTGGAGCTCCTGGGATGGCACACCGAGATCAAAAAGAGGGCACACGGACGGGCACAAATTGAGACAACATACTGGCAGCTGTCAGTGAATTGTGCAGCCGACGAAAACACGGACCAACAGTCATCGGAATCATAAACATCCATGATCCAAAAATAGAGAAGGCTTGTGGCTGAATCAGTAGAAGTGGGAATCAATATTTTCGTCGGATAAATAACGAGCATCAAAGTTGGTCGGATAAGTGAGCATTGACTGGCGTACACGCGGCAAATTACATTAAAGCATGGTCAATAAGCAATAAACCAAACAATACGCACGTTTTTAATGATAGGGTGGGACGTGTTATCCATGTTTACACCATACCGTAGGCAGAAACAACCACGTGATAACGTGGACCGTTTTCCACCAGAAATACTATCAGGGAACCAGGCTGAATATATAATTCTGATGTGTAACTAACCAACAATTGTGACGACATAGCTTTCATTAGGAGTTACTGTGAACACAACGTGGTCGAAAATTACAAATTCTATTATATCTCCAAAACCACGTGCAATTGAGCGTCTCCGCGAGATGGGAATATGTACTCCACCACGAAAATTCCAAAGGAGACATTTTCAGAGCGTTAGGTTGATTAGGAAAGCCAACATTAAGCTTTATCAAAAAACTGGCGACACATTTTTTAACAGTGCAAATATGGACAATTTTCAGGTATAGCTGATTTTTCTCATTGCAACACCGCCACTATACTTGAGAAAATTTATATATTTGTTTCGTAATATGCATTTAAGTATTTCCTGAAAAATTTGAAAAATCTTTTTTCGCGCCTAAATGGCCGTTTCCAACTCGTTTTGGCCTTGAAGCACCATAACGGCGAACTTCACAATTGCCTGATTCATACTCCTTACGTTGAGTAGCTTTCACAGTGTGAGTAAATCTTTCGTCTGTTTCCCCATTCTCCTGTTCCATGAGTAGGCATGTTGGCTGCACACGTGGCCCCAACTCTTTGTTGAACTGTTGCGCCGCAACTGACGGTCTAGTACCATTGAGACGGTCAGTATTCTTCCACCCGGTCGAGTCGTTCGATGTCACCAAAACTCGTCCTTGTGTAGTCGTGCATAATTTTCCTGCTGCCGCTGGGAATCTACCTCTGTGACTGGGATTAGCGAACTCAGTTAACATTGGCCTTGGACTGTATTTATCTACCGGTCAATTTACCAACCTCTACTCATTTGATAACCACATGCTCAGGAATATTTACTTGCCTTACGAGGTTCACCAGGTGGAATCTCATCGTTCGTTCCCTAGGTTTGCCTTTTCTCATATCGCACTCATGGATGCCTTTGAAGACGACATTCCTATTTCTACCAAGGTTTCAGTCCCCTTTAGTTTCGAGACCCAACACAGCTTTGGTAAAAAGCTCACCTCTGTTATGGACCGCCGTAAATCTTTGTTCTTGGGCTTCCATCTCGAAACAAATGTCTTTAATTAGTCCCTCCAGTTTCTCGATTTAATTTCTTCCCATTTCTACATTTGCTTTGACCGATTTCCGGTTACTCACCATGTTGTCCTCAATCCCACTCCGCTTATTGCCTTTGTCCACTTTTACGACAGCCACTTTCCTACAACTCACCCTGCTGACAGTGTTGACAGTTAGTTCAGCTTTAACTCCGAAAGCAGGTTTATCTTTTATCTCATTGACCAATTTGGCCAGTGGTTGTGCTTTGTAGCCACCTGTAGTGACTGTCACTAAACATATTTCTCATCATTGCTGTTTTATTACGTTGTTGACGGTAAGATGAACAATTACGCTCGAGATATAAATTATCTGCTTTGTTTCAGTATGTAGGAAATCTGTTTTGCCAGGCAGGAATTCAGCTGCTTAGAATGCTTGCACCTGAAGAGAAGTAGTCCGGGTCCTGAAGGGCACCTTCGACGCAGTAGTAGTAACAACCGAACTAAGCAAAGTAGGTGATTAATCTCTTGAGCTCAATTGTACAGCTTATTGTCAACAGCGTAATGAAACAACAATAATGAGAATATGGTCTAATGAAAATCACAACGCCGCCTTTCTCCTTTATTCACTCCGGACTCCATCAGAGCCTTCAACCTCGTCGCAACGTTCCCCCTCAGGATTTGGATCATTTGGTTTATTACCCCTCAGTCTCCCTATGCTGTCACCTACCTCGTTGTGCGCAACAGGCAGTGTGCTGCCACCAGGGTCCTCCCCCTGGTTTACTTCAAAGCTCACAATAGAGGAACAATCGTGCAGTTTACCTAGACATGACCCGCAAAACCCACAGCAGCTCCCTATGAACTACATACAAGTCATAAGCCCACTTCGAGAGCTTGCCACACTGACGGTGGAATCACTTTGCACGCCCATTACATCGTATGCTTTCGGCACTGACCTCCAGGTAACACTTGCTGTTGCCGCAACCGTCAACTTTCAGGCTGGCTACCTGAATATCTTCTTCTGGACCCACGCAAGCAATTTCCTCAAGATTCCACTGCTTCCACTACTGATCAAAGAAGGTGGATGACGAAGAATGAACGACTCATTTGAAGGAAAAATCAAGTGTACCGGTCTATATGCAGCTCACTTGGACAGTAAATCGTCATACAGCACTTTTGATAGCTCCCACAACTTTGGCCAATTTTTCTGGCGCCCACAAGTTATCTCGGGTGTTTCGAATACGTCACGGCGATATTGCAAACTTCGAACTCCGATTCACAAAGATGTCTTTCCTGATATTTTATGAATATTTTGAACGGAGGCTCGAGCTTTCTCCAGATGAATATTCCTTTCCGGCTCCAAGTTCGATTCAATTTGTCCGTTTTGATGTCTAGCTGGCTGACGTTGACTTGAAGGAAAGATACTGAAAAAGGGTGTAATACTGCTCCTGGTTGTTACAGGAAGTATTGCAGCGTTTTTCACATTTTTGTTCATCAAGGTCACTTCACTTTCGTACAACAACTTTTTGAATCACCTTTGCATGCTGCTCAAATTTATAAAAGTGACCTTACAATATAATGCAAAATTTATGCACACTGGTATGTTCTTCTGTCCGTTGCGCAGCCGCTTGACGATACATCAGGGACCATTCACCCAATTTTTAACCCCGTCGTACTACGAACATCGTCGCAGCTTCGATCGCATTTCTGCAGTCCACGGTAACTCGATAATATCTACACTTTCGGATACTGGTGACTGGGAATACTGTGGTGGTTATCTTGAATACCTGCGAACACCTTCTGCTGGTTACATTTTTTATTATTGTGACTTGCTGGAACCTTGCAAGTATTCTGTTTCATTCGCTTATTTTGTTGCCACCGAGAGCCTAGTAAGGTTCACTTTCATTTGCTTAGGCTATTCAGTAACTCGTCTTGACCACTACAGTATTATAGGATGTTGCCCATATTTTCATATTTTGCTTTATTTTCACACACAGCCTACATCACTTGCCTTCGTACAAGAATAAAACCATTTGTTTGAATAGATCCGACCTTACATTACACTTTCCGTGCGCGCGTTCTGTCCCTTTCGTGTCCCAGTCGAGCCTAGGTGGCGGTCGTATATATTGAGCTTATCGGTGACTGCACCTCTGTGCTGAATGTTTACCTTCAATGGTTCACTGGGTTGTAAACGGAAATAGGAAGCTGGATCTACTCAGAATCTCATAACTCCATGGGTAAAATCTCGAGGTCCTGAGTAATGGGCTGAACTGTAGTAGACGCTGGTCAAAACGGGTATTGGAAACTACTTTGGAGTTAGCAGAAACATCATTATCTGGTAGATCATTCCAAGTGTAGTGGATCAAAATAGTATGTAAACTCAGGTGTGAATATGAGGTCAAAATATAATGAAAAGAAAAACAAATAACTCACAATAGTCCGTTGAGAAACGTTGGTTTAGTGTTCCACTACACCAAATGAAGATTTCAACTAATGCTATCTGACGTGTCTTTCAAGTAATCTCGATGCCACGGCCAAGGTGATTCCAACGACAGATAAATAAATTTGCCGAACTAAATGGTTAATTCCGCCGAATTTTAACTCCCCAAAATTCCCTGCACCAACGACCCGAACACAGGCAGAACGCAAGGCTCGCGAACCGAGAAGTGAGTTGTATTTACTGATTATCGATTAGTTCGCTTAAGTTGGTTTAAACATTGGCTGTATATGTGAAGTTGAGGAAAGTGAAACGTGTGAATAATAATCAGAATTTTGAAATAGAAAATAGTGTGCAAAACGTTACAGAAGATCGATGAACCTCGTTCACGTCGTGTGTACGTTCGGTTAACCTCGTTCACATCATGTGTACATGTGAGGTTGAAGAAGATGAAAAGGCATGAACAACAATAAAAATTATGAAGTAGAAAATAGTGTATAAAACGCTACACAAGCGTTGCAAACGGGCAATGAGAAACAGCTATATCCGCACTCTAGTCTGTTGTGTTAGACCTCCAGTTTTAAGGGTTACCCCCTCAGTGTCATTCTATCTCCCGCGTTAAGCATCAGCCCGAGAGGATAATCCTGGACCTCGTCATGAAATAGGTTAATACCAACTCGTCTTTGAGCCGACGATAATCTCAAGAGTACATGCTCAAAGATTTCAATCTTTTCTCATACGGTCTAGTTTTTTGATCCCGGACTGTCTTAGTGGTTCGACAGTACACAGTCTCCTGAAGCAACCTGCGCTTTTGGAGATATGATGGCCAGACCAAAGTTCTATTCTCCAGTTGCGGTCGAACGAAACTGTCATGAAGAAGCTGAAAACAACTAGGGCTGAAATGATTGGAAAGAGGCTTCAATAACGCCAGGGTGTTGCCAGCCCCTTTTGAATTTGTTTCAGTCTTCATGAAGCTCGTCAGCATGTGCGAAACAGTAGTCCTTAGGTCCTTTTTGATAAAAACCGTGTGGATTTGGTATCCATCGAGGTAATACACAGTGTCCGGAGAGTTGTGAATGTGCATAGCTTAAAACTTAACAGCATTAAATTCGAGGCGGTGCAATCGAAACCAATCAAATAGATTGCCAAGGTCCTTCTGTCGGATAAGAGAATGGTTGGTGGTATTCAAGTCGTAAACAAACAGCAATAACGGGGATGTGACTGAAATTTGGAGATCATTGATGAATGTCAATAATAATAGCGAGCCAAGAATTGAATTTTTGGAAGTTCTACTGAGGCTAGGTGTGCGGGTAAATAGCACAGTATTAACACGCACCCTGCACAGACGGTTAGCAAGGTACGACTCAAGCCACTGAATAAGATTGTCTCGCACCTCTTGATGAGAAAGCTTGCCGATTAAAACAGCACGGTTCACGCGGTTGAATGCCTTAGCAAAGTCGTGATGCACGACGTTTATTCCATTGCCCTGATCAACCGCTTTGGTCCACCGATCGGGGGCTATCAGAAGATTTGTGATACATGAACAGCCCTCGTGAAATCCATGCCGCAAGTTGTAGAAGAACTTACAAGAGCTGAGGTACATATAAAGTGAGTCGTATACATGTGCCCCCAACATTTTGAGAGGCCTTATAGCAAGGCACTTGGTCTATAGTCACGCTTGCCACCCTTGAAACCGGGTATGATTCTCGCGAGTTTTCAGCTGCTGGACACTGTTCCCTTGGAGATGGATTGCGTAGCCAGTAAGCTAAGTGGATCCGCAAGCCGTTCGGTCGCTTCCCGCAAGACCCCGGGGGTATACTGTCGAGGCCAAGAGAGCTTTCCTTGAAGCATCTGAGTTAATCCAGCATCACCGCAGAGGAGTTATGCACAATGTAAGTGAAATCGATTTCGGTGTTGAGACAAACCCGAAAAACTGATGATGGCTGTTCAGAGACGCGAGGGCATTACCGGCATTCTTTTCAGTGCTGGTAAGGTCTGATGAGTCTAAGAGTTGTGAAACTCTAGCCTTCGCCTTGCAAGTTGATGTTCCAAATCGAAACAGGATATTTGGATCTGCAACAAAGCGTTTCGTAGGTCGTTGTTGACAGTGAAGATGGTTACGGCGAACTAGCGACGCACACCGATTCCTTGGGGCAACACGTATTTTTTGGTCAACTTCAGATCTTGAATTCGATGGCACGTCCATTCATACCGCTTCTTCAGTATAAGTTTAAGTGTACTTTGGCGTAGTCGACATGGGGGTTTGTTCCGTCTGGAGCGTAATAATGGTGTAGATTCACCAACGGCTGCGGAAAGGATAGCAGCAAGCTTCTCATAGTGATGATCTACAGAGTGAATTGGAATGTAGTTCTTCCAGGAGTGGATTGCCAAGTAGCCGCGGAGTTTCTCCACGTCTATTTTCCGGATGTTTCTGCGAGTGCTAGCCGTTGTGCTGGTTAAATTCGCTTTGTAAATGGAGTCCAATAACACGACTGCGTGATAACTTAGCCCGAGTGGTGCGACGATTTTAAGGTTGGTCTCCTTAGTTCGAGCTAGTCCCTTACAATACCAGTAACCAAGTTGTATACTAACCTAACAACGTCTTCATTATGCTGGAGGTCAAAAACACTTTGAAACGGTCTCCAAGGGGGAAGCTAACAATATCCAATGAAAAGTCTTGTCATCGGTTAATAACCCTATGAGAGTAGAACTGTTGCCTAGGGGATGTCTGACGTAAACGTGTGTGTAACTTGTTGTTGTGACTTTTTCCACTGTTATCAGTCACTGAGGTATGAAATTGATGCACGAGTCCTGCGCTGAATAAACTGTGCGTAAGGAATGAATCACCGCAAGGTCTTTGAAACTCAAGTGGATGAAGATGAAGAATTTGGAGACCAAACTCGATGGCGAAAAACCCCAAGCGAGTGGCCATTTTGGTGGCTACTTGCTAGACACGATCGGTTGTGAGTACATCTCTCCTTATGTCAGTGTATATGACCTGATTAGCATATTCGAACATTAGTCTTACATAGCCGTTGTAAGCGTTTAAAACGCATGATGCTCACTGCAAGGACAGGCCATTTTTATAGTCACAACTGTTTCCAATACCTTTTTAACGACCATCTGGTGGTGACTATGGAAAGTTAAACCAGAAAACTGCCAAATCTTTTGACTTTTCTTCAGTTTACATTTCGCGATGCCTGTTGTACTCTGATCACTACGCATCACTGTGCATCACAAATATGTGCCCGCAGTTTGCTCCAAGGGATATCGGTGCGCGCTTCCTTCGTTTAGGGAGAGACACTAGTCGTTTGAGCGGCACTGAATACTATCAAGGTCGATGTGTAATGCATTAAGATCATAAACGTTCCTGAATTTTATGCCGTCAGCATAAAGAAGAGCATTGTCAGAAATTGTGTCGAAACGTTCATTCTTGTATAGAATAAACAACAATGGGCAAAATACGGATCCTTGTGGGACTGCAGTGGGAATCGGAGAAGGAGAAGAAAAATCAAAATCGGTCTTTACTGTAAAAGTTCTGTCAGCCAGGAAGGATGTAATCCAATGGATAGCGCCCCCTTGAAGACATTCAAGTTCTAGTTTTGTACAAGTTGACCGTGTGAGGCACGGTCGGTGGTTTTGCAAAAAACGAATAAAATAGCTTCACAGACGTGGCCTTTGTCTTTGGCTTGCACCAGGCCATCCGTGGAAATTAACCTACTGATTATGCATGACTAATCGGGAAGGAAGTCGTGCTGAATATAAGAGAAGAGTTTATTCGGAATGAAATGCGTAAACAGTTTGCGTTTTGATGAAAGCCCCAATATCTTGCTTAGGAGGCTATTGTGCCTTACAAGAGATGATGACTTGCGGCAGAGTGTCAGTTACCTGCCTTAAGTGTGTGTATGACTGCAGCCTCCCTTCGTGCCACCGGAAGAATGCCGTTCAGGGAGGGCTGCTTGAAAAGTTTATGGATGAGCGCCATCAAACCAAAGGCCGATTATTCGAGCATCCAGGGATGACTACCGTCTGCTCCCGCTGTACGGTAAGGATTGATTTCAAATAAATAATTGCGATCATTGAGCAGAGGGGGGTCGGCTGTCATTGGTGGCTAGGGAAGTACTCCACGGTAGAAGTAAATGCTTGTACGGCGGAACCCCACTGTAAACTACTGTATGGTAATTCCTGGCAAAGCTGCTCATATTATTATCGGTTAATTAGCCCTTTCAGATTTATCACTCTATGCTTTTATTACTGTGCCACAGAAAACCTTTCTCTAACTTTTTGAACCAGTATATATTGTGGCAGCTAAGGAAACCAAATTCAGTGAGTTGACCTGTTTTGAATCTCAATCCATTCGATATCCCATCTTGCACTCTCACACAGGTAGCTAAATATGAATACGGTGTCCAGCAGGAAAATCAACTATGTGATCGACTGATTGCTGTTATTAATTTGTCAGAATTATAACAAAAGTCTAACAAATGTGTACCTAGCCGGTGTGATGTCTCAAGGTTGTAATGGACTGGAAATGGCCGCTTGGACGCAAAAAGATATTTTTCGAGTTTATGTAGAATATTAGCAGGTTATAACTTGCCTATTCGCACGTGGGTCTCAGCCTCAGCCCCGCGATACAACCAACCTCAACCTAAGAAGGCACTGCAAGAAATACTATGTGAAACACTGCATAATTTCTTGAGGAAACCGAATGGTTGCAGCAGTCGCACGGCATTGGCTTTTCTCGAAGCATCATCGCTGTCACCAGTAAAACATTGGAGCGTGCGAAAGTTAGTTTGTGATTGTCCTACGTCTCTGTTAACCCGTCTGCAAGTAATAAGCAATCACATTGGGCAAGGAAGCCCCGAGCCGGGTCGCCTCGTGGGTACTGTGGTGAATACGTATGTGTGACTGATACTTCATCCTGAAAGCACTCATATCACGGACATATCTGGGCATCCATTTTGTAGCAAACAATTGCAGCCTCAATCGATTGTAGGTGTGTGTTTTTAATTTATGGTTGTCGGTTACGTCTGGCTCAGCTAATGTTCCGGACTCTCCAACAAAAATGAGAAGAGAGTTCTGTCCAGAATCTATCATAGACGTTAGCTAAGACCGGACCGTCAACGGTATGGTCGTAGCTCACGAGCCTATGGGAGCTGAATCAAAACTACACGCAGCGATTCATCTCTCGATATATTTGAACAAAGTGAGTTTCTTTGCAGCTGTCCACAAATTTCACCTACAGGTATAAGGCTGGATGAATGAGATGACGAGGACTCCACCTGATAAAAATATTCACTCATCCGAAAGCACCCCAGAAACACATCTGAACAGGAGACAGAAGCCTCTACTAAAGTGGTGCCTATTATAAGGTTATTGGCGCAATGATCAACATGGTTGCTCCAGGAGGGCCCGGTCCGACTTCAGATTTCGGCCGTCGCAAGGATATTCTTTATTGACAAGCTATAACCAACGCAAAACTAGAGTCTGGTGCCTCTTTGTAAAAGGGGAAAAATTGGAAATTCTGTAGGAATGCGACAGCTGAGATCTATTTCGGGTGATGACTAATTTGTATAGAAACCGAACTCTCTACCACTCCCACAGAATGCTATGTTAACGAACACTACTCGGGCGTTTGCAATTTAAAAACACCTCTATCGTTAAGGTTCAAAAACAGGTTGAACGTTGGGAACGAAATCAAGTTATCTTGCTTATCTAGACCAAAAATGTAAGAGGGAAGTATTGTCCCTCCTCTATGATATTAAATTCCGGTATAACCTATCAACTAGCCCGCAGATTACCGCATTCACACATTGTTGTTTAATTTTCATTAATATCCACGTAACCGAAACTTTGTATTTACCCTTTGCATCTTTGAAATGGTTAGACAGAATTTTGAGCGACGGAATTAAACGATTGTATAAAGTGAAACACACCATAAAATTGAAGTCGTAATGGTAATTCGAAACCGACCAGTATTGCAAAGATTAAATAGACTCTCGATGTACAAATGCGACTGAATGCTTTGTAGAACATCATATTACTATAACTACCTACAGTAGCGTTGTTCTGATTATCACGACAACATTAGGACCCATGCACCGAGTCTCATAATTCCATTTCTTTCCTGGACAATGTTTCAGTCGGAACGCAAATATCTGCCGAAATTATAGCTGATTAAAACTGGTTTTCTTCGTTTATCAGGCTGCATAGGTTTGCCAGAGTGCCCTTCGGATTTAACGAACTGACCTTAGGACGACCAAGTTTTCCGGTAGAGTCTAAACTCTAGGACGGGTCTTTTGAGAGATAGCCTCATGTTTTAAATAAGGGAATATAAAACAGACCGGTTTCAAACATACCGCCTGGTGACTGGCCCTCTAAGGCTGATGCATCGCCGTCCTATTCATTGAAACCACAATGAAATTCCTGGTGATGACTCATGTCGAGAAGTTGAGATCTAAATCCTGGTGTAAGTTATATCGACGCATGTGAGTCAGATTTAGAGTTCACGGTGTTATCCACTAGAATATTGGTGTCGGTCACTCTCTTAGGTACCGTATCGTCTGTTCTTCTAGGGACCGCGTTATTAGATTCTCACTTACTTAAGAAGTTGTTAGATTATTATTTTATTATGCTTTACTAGATTATTATTTTACTCTGTTCTCGCTATTCCCTGTAACCCCCAAGA
>JTDE01008016.1:7784-21363 GCA_014338405.1 Paragonimus skrjabini miyazakii | reverse complement strand
AGCTCATTGATCTGCGTAGCCATACTGTCCATACGGTGGTACATCTTCTCTAGCAAAAGGTTCAGGCCATCATTAGCAGCTGCGATTGAGGGGGACAATGTGGTAACAGCTATGGTTGCGGTGCACACCGGTTATAAGGAGAAGGTTCCTAGCACCTTGTCCGCAAGGGCTGCCATATTGTCGATTGAGCTATCCTCAGCTTTGGCGGCCAAAATGTGTTGCACTGCAGACGATAGCTTTTTCGCCCACAACTGCTTTAAGATGGCATCATCGGGATTCCACCAGCCCAAAAGGCCTCTCATATAACGTAACATTTGGGATGGGGACCGGTCGCCTAGCTCGACTGAGTTGAACAAGTCATGTAGCGGTTTAGCTGCTGACTTCCCAGTCCGCTTTATGATAGCGTCTTTTAAAATGGTATAGGGAAAATCCAATAAATCTTCCACTTCTGCCGCGACACCAAAGGGAAGAGATTGCACCAAGTATGATAATTTTATTTTCACTGATGTTATCCGTCTGGCGTTAAAGACGGCCTCAATTTGTTGGAACCACAGTCGAGGGTTTCGGGCACCCAATTCAGTTAATTTTAAAGAAACGCTGTGCTCGGTTTTGATGCCAACGTCCATGTTGTCTTTAACCATTGCAACTATCAAAACATGGATAAAGAACTTTTCGGAAAACATATGCAGACTCACCAATTTGCAGTGGCCTGATCAATCAAATGATAAAAATGACCATAATATGGTAATATCACGGGAGAGTATAACCGTGACGGATAGGCTGAAAAGATAAGCGTACAAATCAAACGGAAGACGTATCATTAAACTAGAAACGACTCACTGATTAGTCGAGGTCCGCTGGATTGAATAGACCACCACAAGAAGGAAAGACAGCACCAGAGATTAGATTCGTTGGATGACCGACAGATAATTCCACAAGCGATGCGAAATGATAAACGTTGAGCGTCAATAGATCCGCTAATATGCGGAGCTAGAATGTTTTACTGTCCAATCACTTTACGTGCTCAAAAATCCATACGAACGAAGAAGACAAAGATGATGCGCGGTAACTCCCGTTCATTCGTGCTGACAATTCAATTCAAAAATTGATGGTTGTTGATTTTGTTAAGTTCTTTTTTATTATTTTCGAGATTGCTGTGCTTTGCTTGATCAGTGTTGAAGGGTGACCTTATCTTTCCTTACTTTTCCTTAAGAACAAACAGTATTGACCATTTTCCTTCTTACGCCGGCTACTGTAACCGTTTCCCTTAATCTCATTCAGTCACAGCCTTGTGCATTTTTAAATGTAAAAACAGGACATTCTTCTTCCATATTCTTTTTTGAGTAGCTTATAATTCTTATCATTTCTCGATGCGTGAACCGTCATTTTGCTCCAACCTAACCAATTCCCATTTGTTTGATTGAACTCAATTCCGTTTTTTCGTCCTCCATCACTGAGCGGTGCCTAATTGTCAGATTTGTTGTACAGGCACAATCTTTATTCCATTTCTGAGGATACTTCACATTCGAGGTGAGATATTTAGTTTTCATGTATATTGATTCAATTAGTACCGTATTAAATCCAGTTTCTACGAGCGCTCTCTCATTAACCGTTTCGAAGATAGATTATCTTCCTTGCCGTTGAATATTGAGATAGGCATATTTGGATCATCAGATTGCGCGTCACTCGTTGTGAACTTGAATCGTTAGCGAACGATTCAAAAATGGTGGTGGCTTCAAACAAATGTACAGGTGAATGTAACAAAACGATATATGCAAAATGTACAAACAATGAATTATGAAATACAACTGTGAATTGTGGACATTACAGTATTTTCCCACCAGAGCGTTTGTGGGTTAAAAACTTGATGAAAAAACGGCAGTGGAAAGGGAACCAGCCGTACGCTCGGTAGCCGTATCACATACTGTAATCTGTCAGGTGTTTCGGTCAGTGTACAGACCACCATTTACGTGTGGCGATTTGTTCACTAGAACCAGGGTCTTGACTACAGGTGGACGTGATACTGTTGGGGTGGGGAGGGGTAGCTTCCAGGCAACTTCGGGTAAGGTGGGTCAATATCCTTCTCTATGTACGCTGGTTTTAGTCGATCAGTTGATATGGCTTCGCTTTGTCCGGACCTATTAATAATGAGGAATTTTGCGTCACGCTTAACCACCCTGAAGGGACCGATGTATTGTGGTTGTATTGGTTTCCTGATGGCGTCTTGGCGCATAAACACAAATTTACACGTGAACAGCTCTGGAGATTTTTGTTCTCAGCGCCAATGATGACCGGTCGGTGCGGAACGAAGGTCGGACATATCACCAGCTTGCGTCGGCAGAGGGATGGTAAATAATTTCAAGGACTTACAGATGGAAACGTCCTCCATGTCCTCACTGCACTGCTGGGCTGTGGCCATTTTAGTCAAGTCAGAGGAAGGTGGTGATTGAACTGAGTTGACATCAGGAAGTGATTGGAATATTTCTTTGCACCGCAATAACTACTTGGCGTCCTATATATCACAGTGTGACTGGGTGAGTGGCATACCTGCCAGTGGTCTGCAGTCATCTGGAGTTCATCTGTTTCCGTATACTGCTTCTTATGAACGCCAAGCGACATAAATCTATTTGCGAGCAAAGCAATAGAGTGAATGAAATTTACTTCTGAAGGTTCTCGATGATAGACTGGGACATGGCACCCTTTACTTACGCCACTCCATATATAGCGAAGATGGAAACATCCATATCATTGAGTCATTTCCAACCATATCTAAGAGCAACGTGTGGTGCGATCACCTTCGACTTCCCAAAAATTCTAAACTCCCTGTGACGTTAGAGTTGCCTAACCAGTACCACCGCGCCGGTTCACGTTACCTTGTGAATGTAAGTTTACTACAAACCGCCAACATCAGTGTTAGTGTGTTGGCGTAGATATCGCAGCTTTACTCGCAGCAGTACAATGTATCCGCGCCATCTCTACTACCGTAGGCTACATTCACAAGGATACTAATGTCTTAGCCATTATCGTTGGGAACGTTGCTCAATTAGTCTGGTGCTTGTTTGAATTCTGAAGGTCGACTGGAATTGTCGTCGAAATTCGTACTCTCTGACGGCTGCCGTGCTGTTTTGCTCAAGGTTCTCTCACGTCCAGCTACATAGCGCCCTTAATCGTTGCGTTGAAGTCCGCTTGTGGACGGTGAGTGAATGAGTAAATAATTTGTTTGTAGATCCAACGTCTTCTCAATCTGACTTCCTTGGGCGTACGAACCTCGGAACTGGCATCACGATGCTGGCGAGCCCGTTCCATCAATTATTTTTATCGCTCTCCGTTACTTATCGAAACTTTATACATACGCCGGGTTCCATTTTTTCTCCCGTATTTGTATGCTTACTTACATTTATACATAGCAGTGATTTTTGTGCCTTAGTTCCACTGGATTCTAGACACTTATATTTGTTCAGAATCTTCTGTGTACATTTAAATGATACAGTCAGATATTTCAGTCTACAGGTCGGAGTTCGTCCAGGTAGATGCGAGGGAAAACGCTGTGAGTTTTCGTGTCCATGATTATGTCCCGGACGACCAAGAACAGTGGTTAGCGCAGCCAGAGCTGTAAGTCCAGCTAGCGCGCATCATTAGCCAGAGTGCCAAGTTCACATACTTGGCTACAGCACTGCGAATGCCGGCACAAATATTTAGCGATTAGGCCAACTCTTACGACGCACTGAAGATCGCATTCTTAGAGCGTGTCGTCCCCTCAGAGGAAAAACGACTTAAGCAGGTGCTTAGCGGTTTGCAGCTGGGAGACCCTACTCTATCTTAGTTGCTTCGGCAGTTGAGACAAGCGGGTCAAAATCACAGGATTGTTGACAAACGCATGCGTTCCATTTGGATGCAGAGACTGCCCGAATTTGTGCAAGCAATTATCTCTCCATTCATGGCGACCAGTTCCCTGGATGATTTGGCAAAATCGACCGGTTCAGTCATCAAACATCATCTCGGCTAAATACACAAGGTGGAGGCACACACAGAGGGCATAACCGCTGACTTAGCAGAAAAAGTAAAAGAACTTTGTTCGGAACTCCAAGCTCTCAATGCTTCTTGCTCTTGCACCGCTTTCATAGTACGTAGCCGTTCTAGGTCGTGTTCAAGAACGGGATACTGCTGGTATCACCACAGGTTCGGAACCAAGGCACGGAAATCCATCAAACCGTGTACCTTCTCAATCGCCTCGGGAAACGCAAGTGCCAACAAGTAATAATGACAACTGTTGTTGGCAGTCCTACTCCTGGTCGCATATTTTTATACACGATATAAATTCTAGGTTGCGTTTTCTAGTGGACACCGGAGCTCAATTCATTGTCGTACTGCCCAGAAGAAAGGATACGCCTAGTTCGACGCCCATTAAGCTCCAGGCCGCCAATGGAACCCCAATACGTACTTTTGGCACACGCTCCCTTACTTTGAATATGGGCCTGATGCGTGCTTTCCGTTGAGTGTTTATTATGGCGCATGTACCTGATGCCATTTTGGGCATGGACTACTTGAAGCATTTTGGGTTAGTTTCCGAAGCAGGCCATCACAAACTCCTGGATCCTGTAACGAGTATATCCACCATGGGGACCATTTTTTCGACGATTGTCTTCAGCCCAGTGTTTGCTGATCCAAGCGGTGATGATAGATACCGGGCGGTATTGCATGCATTCACAGAGTTAACTCGTCCATCTAACGAGTTACCTGCTGTCATTACAGACGGGGTACATTACATTTTACTGCGACCGCAAAGACTTGCACCAGACCAACTGTGCATCGCTCGTACTGATGTTCAACACATTCTTGATATGGGCATAATCCGTTCCTCCGGTAGCCCATGGGCATCTCCTCTGCACATGGTGCCAAGGAAGGCAAAGGGCGATTGGCGTCCTTGGGGAGATTATCGTGGTTTGAACAATGCCACTATTCCAGTTAGGCACCCTGCGCCACATATCCACCATCTAACTACCAGCCTTGCAGGTAAAACAATCTTCAGTAAGATCGACCTCGTTGGCGCCTACTACCAGACACCGGTAGCACAAGAGGATATACCCAAGACGGCTATTACCACTCCAATCGGTTCGTTCAAATTTGCGCGCATGCCTTTCGGTCTTCGTAACGCTGCACAGACGTTCCAGCGTCTGATTAACGAAGTCACCCGTGGGCCAGGCTTCAATTATACATACATAAACGACATCCTCGTGGCTAGCTCCTCCCCGAAAGAGCATATCATTCATCTGCGGACGTTATTTTGACGGAGCTAAGTCCGAACCCAGTCAAGCCTGTCGGCAGAAGGGCTTAAACCGCTCGAGTCCAGGGTCGAAGCTATTCAATCGTGCCAGCTTCCCGACATAATTCCGAAGCACCGTCGCTTCAATGGACTTGTAAATTATTATCGACCATTTATTCTCAACTGCGCCAAACTTATGCAGCCTCTTGCTGATCTACTCCGGGGCAGTAAACGTACTTTGCACCTAACCCCCGAAGCCACTACGACTTTCACCACCGTAAAAGAGGCACTCGCTTCTGCAGTCATGTTGCATTACCAACAACAGGACGCGCCAATCAGCATCGCCGTGGATGCATCGGACACAGACATAAGTGCAGTGTTGCAGCAAGCAATTCGCGACTGCACTCTTTTCTCAACGCCTCAGCGATACCGAAGCGCGATACAGCACCTTCGGTCGTGAGCTTTTAGCTGTGTATAAGGCCGTGCGTCATTTTCATCACGCACTTGAGGGCGGTGAGTTCATTATTTTCACGGATCACAAACCTCTCGTGTACGCCTTGCGGAATTACTCCGATAGACAATTGCCTCGAGAAACTCAACAGCTGGATTGCATAGCCCAGTTTTCTACGGACATCCGACATGTCTCCGGAGCTGCAAACGTCGCCGCGGATACTCTTTCACGAATGCACAGCGTGTCTACAGCCACCGAACTGATCTCATATTGTAACATAGCTGCACGTTAACAGTCCGATTGCACGTTTCTGAATGATCTAAAACTCATGAACTTACGCATTCTCACAGTTCCACTGTCATCTTCGCCTGGTACTATTATGTGTGACAATAAGCTGGCATCCCCCAGGCCAATCGTGCCACATTCGTTACGAAGAGCAGTTTTCGAAGCGCTGCATGACCTATCACAGCCAGGGATATGCGCATCACTGAGGCTGATTGCAGATCGATTCGTTTGGCCTAACATGAATCGGGACGTACGGCATTGAACCCGTTGCTGTTTTGCATGTCAACGTTCCATGGTCAACCGACACATGAACAGCCCTTTGGAATCTTTTCCAACTCCCGACGATTGTCTTGAACATGTCCACCTGGATTTCGTCGAGCCAGTTTCAACTTTGCAAAGCTGCACCTACCTACTCATGTGTATCGACTGGTTCACTCGCTGACCAGGAGCCACACCGTTGTCAGACTTATTAACAGTATCTGACGCTCGCGCTTTTGTTGAGCATTGGATCGCACGTTATGGTTGCCCGTCGACCATTACAACTGATCGTGGTACGCAATTCGAATCAGCCTTATTTTTGCAACCGATCAAGCTGTTAGGCGTGCACCGAGCACGCACCGCAGCCTATCACCCACAAGCGAATGGACTCGTAGAGAGTTTCTATCGTCAGCTGAATGCTTCATTACGTGCTCACGAGCGGATGGATTAGACAGAAGCTTTACCCCTAGTTCTACTTGGCATTCGCAATTGTGTCAAGGATGACAGTACGACCTCAGCATCACTCGTGTCTGGTCGTTCTTTAAGCCCTCCGGGTGATTTTTTCCAATCGTCAAGCGAAGCCGTTATCGATATTCAAGATTATGCCAACCGACTAGCCAATGACATGTGGTCACCACAAGCGAGCGATCTACGTATTCAGCAATAATCGTCTTGCGTCCCCAAGGGACTCAACACTTGTAAGTTCGTACTTCTGTGAACAGACTGTCAAGAAACCGCTGCTGCAACCATATAAAGGACCTTTCCGTGTCATTACACGGTCTGCAAAAACTCATGTGATCGACAGTTTCGGTCAACACCTCACGGTCTCGATTGACCGCCTTGAACCCGCTTTCACCGACTCACCTCCTAGTGTGACAGCACAAGCATCGTTCAAGCCGTCTCCATCTACTTCAACATGCGACTTAGTCCCAGCGTTGCCCTCCGCATCTACTCTCGGCAAACTCCCTCTTCAACCTACAACTCGTTCAGGGAGGGGCGTCCATTTCCCCGCGCGTTATCTCGATGAGTTTACCTCTTTCAATTTTGCATTTGTTTTACGGTTGATAATTCATTACGTGTATTTCATGTTATTGTCGAACAGCGACTAACAGTTTTAGAAGGTAATATTCCCCGGCTCGTTTGGCACAGAAGATACCTGCACGTAACTCTAAATATACTCAGGCGCTGCTGGACACGCGTTACGGTGGGTATCTGCCTTTTTCTCTAACGTTTAGGTACTTCACCTTTTCTTATTTCTACGTCTAACGCGACGCATAGCAACAGTTGCTAGGCCCAAGAAGAAAACCTTGAACGCCGTAGCATTCTGTACCTGCGCGGTGAAGAAGTCACAGCCCCTGTCAGGTCATCAGGAGGCACTTTCAGGTCGGGTGGCTCGCGCGCAGCCGGCTAGCAATGCAGCAGCTGTTGTCTAGGATTAAAGCTAATAGATAGAAGGCCTCCCATACTAGTCACCTTTCTAGGGGGCTGATGTAGTGGGATCATCTTTAATGTCCCCAAAATTCTAAGCTCCACGCGATAAGAGTTGCCTTACCAGTACCACCGCGCCGGTTCACATTACCTTGTGAATGTAAGTTTACTACAAACCGCCAACATCAGTGTTAGTGTGTTGGCGTATATAAAGCAGTTTAACTCGTAGAATTACAATGAATCCGCGCCATCTCTACTATCGTAGGCTACATTCACAAGGATACCAATGTCTTAGCTATTATCGTTGGGAACGCCGGTCAACTATGGCAGGTGGTCATCGGCAGTAGAAATGAATGTGATTGGTCGAAAATTTTGTTGGCGGTCACGGGAAATGAGAGAAGTGGTTGGTAGTTACAAGTAGCTGATTTGTTAGCGGTTATCACCTTTCTCCTAGATTGAATAGCCTAACTGAATAGGAATTATGGCATTCGGATGTGTAAGTATTCGATGGTTATAAGCCTGAGGATGTTTGTAGATTGTGATCTAACGCTAGTGCGTCAACGTTTGGAATGTGTTATGGGCGGCTTGACTGCGTTCGAACAGCTCACTCCGTATGCACTCGAGATGGCTGTGGCAAATTGGACAAAGACCGTTTGCGTTTCAAAAATGCAACTGGGTGGAGTAACCTCCGTTGGTAGGCACGTGGTTAGCCTAAATATCAACGGGTCATGTACGTGTTCGTTCTTCCACAATTAGGAAGTTCCACGCAGACACTTGTGTGGTGCTGCTGTAATGATTTAATGACCGCAAACGATTTACTGCGAAGCAGTCGTTGGCTGTTACCCGACTATCCCGAAAGGTTGACAGTTGATGGTGCAGACTCCGGATGTTTAATTAATGTGAAGGTTAAAAGTAAAGCGAACAAACTGATAGAAACTAGGAACCTTACTTCAAACATTTGCGAGGTTTTGTGCAGCATGCCAGGTATGAGGTACGACTGGACAATGAGGGCGGTCAGACGGTTTTTGGATATAGCTACATCCGGCGAAAATGTTTTGGTAGGGTCGTCAGATGGCCTTGACCTGGGAGTTCCTAGTCGTCCACCTATTCAACCGGGGATAGGTCAACCGTCCACGCCGGGTTCTGAATCGAAACGTAGAAAACAATGCATGCCGCGGGCGTCTCCAACATTAGGCTTCGGGAAGCAACCGACCATGATGGACGACACGGGGTTTGCTAACAGTGCCCGAAAATGCCGTATTTGTTGCGCTTCGTCGTCCAAGTATATCACTGGTGTCTGTGGAAAGCACATTCCGCCCGTGGACGACAAACACTGTTCGGGTTGTGGTCAAGACGACTGGGATGGTGAGGACGTAACCAATGGGGTCCAGTGTTGCGGTGGAAACCATCTCCCAGATGGGCTAACGGGTCGCTGGTGCATAAACCGTCGACCTTTGTGTATTCCTAAGTTACAAAATGTACATTTATCATCATTACATATCTCCACCTTTTACCACGAACTAGATGTGGGTGCAATTGGTGTGGTTGAAGCGAGTGCAAGAAACCGAGATATTTGGCCAACATGTAATGATTCCCCGGTGGCTAAAGTACCGTATCGTCTGATTTAGACACCTGTTTAGCATTGAAAACTTTGCTACCATAGGGCGCCGGTACCTAGGTGGTAATGTACAGTGAGACACGTGTTACAGTTAATCAGCTGCCGTAGGTGTGACAGAAGGTGGGGAACAGCTAGTCAATGTTCCCTAGTTTCCTGACTGCAAGCAAACTACGCTTGTAACAGAGGGCAACGCTGTGGTCAGCAGGAAATGCAGCGCCACTCTTAAGGTTAATTACAAGTGACACACACCAGTACATGGGTGTCATTTATGACACACGATCAGAGTGTTAATCGATGTTTCATTTTGTCCGTTTTTTTTAATTGTTTAGTGCCTCGTTGACGACGTCTTCGTCAAGTTAATGGTGCATACCCTAAAGGTAAGTTACCAAGAAAGGACGTGTTGCTTAACTACCATTTGCTCAAACGATGGAATACTACGGGGAGCGGAGCGATATTTCCTGCACTGTTTCGCTTTCAGTTGCAGTGGTCCGATCGTCGTAACATGGGTTGCATTATGTGCCGCTTCTGCTGTTATAGCTTATTGCTTGAGGACTGGACTGTTGTGAAGGTAGGCTCGAGTGGAAATCTTCTACTGCAAGTAAATGGTAATTGCTCACAAGTAAACGTGGTTTGGAGTTCACATGTTATAATCCAATCGTGCAAAATATGAAGCCACTGGCACAGTGGTCAACACGGTTGCCTCCTGAAATCGTGGCAAGAGTTAATACCGGCCGTAAGAAAGATGTGCACTACTGGCGAGCCCCAGAATGAGATTTGAGTCTCTTCGAAAGGAACTAACTTGAAAGCCTTGTATTGAGATCAACGTACGTGTCCTCAAAATCATAAACTGTGTTTGACGTCTTAGTTGCTTTACAAGTGCAGCCATGCCTGTTTACATTACATCGTAGATGTAAATGTATAACAACTCACTAACACTGAAGTTAGTATGTTGGCGAAGGTGTTCCAGATTTACTCGTAGCTGTATAATGAATCCATGCCATTTCTATTGCTGTAAGCTAAACTCATCAGGATAACAATGGTTAAGGTGTTTTCTTCCGGAAAGGAGCCCCACTAGTCTGACGCTTGTTTGTAATCTACAGGTGGGCTAGAGTTTATGTCGACATTCGTACTCTCTGGAGGCTACCGTGCGGTTGTGATTAAGATTCTATCACCAACTCCCTAGCACATTTAAGTATTGCGTGGAAGTCGGCTTGTGAATGCCGTCAGTAGCAAGCTTTTGGTTGCGACGTCCCATGTACTGGTGTATGTCACTTGTAAGTAACCTTAAGAGTGGCGCTGCGTTTCCCGCTGACCACAGCGTTGCCCTCTGTTACAAGCATAGTTTGCTTGCAGTCAGGAAACTAGGGAACATTGACTAGCTGTTCCCCACCTTCTGTCACACCTACGGCAGCTGATTAACTGTAACACGTGTCTCACTGTACATTACCACCTAGGTACCGGCGCCCTATGGTAGCAAAGTTTTCAATGCTAAACAGGTGTCTAAATCAGACGATACGGTACTTTAGCCACCGGGGACTCATTACATGTTGGCCAAATATCTCGGTTTCTTGCACTCGCTTCAACCACACCAATTGCACCCACATCTAGTTCGTGGTAAAAGGTGGAGATATGTAATGATGATAAATGTACATTTTGTAACTTAGGAATACACAAAGGTCGACGGTTTATGCACCAGCGACCCGTTAGCCCATCTGGGAGATGGTTTCCACCGCAACACTGGACCCCATTGGTTACGTCCTTACCATCCCAGTCGTCTTGACCACAACCCGAACAGTGTTTGTCGTCCACGGGCGGAATGTGCTTTCCACAGACACCATGCTTACTCTTTCTAGTGATATACTTGGACGACGAAGCGCAACAAATACGGCATTTTCGGGCACTGTTAGCAAACCCCGTGTCGTCCATCATGGTCGGTTGCTTCCCGAAGCCTAATGTTGGAGACGCCCGCGGCATGCATTGTTTTCTACGTTTCGATTCAGAACCCGGCGTGGACGGTTGACCTATCCCCGGTTGAATAGGTGGACGACTAGGAACTCCCAGGTCAAGGCCATCTGACGACCCTACCAAAACATTTTCGCCGGATGTAGCTATATCCAAAAACCGTCTGACCGCCCTCATTGTCCAGTCGTACCTCATACCTGGCATGCTGCACAAAACCTCGCAAATGTTTGAAGTAAGGTTCCTAGTTTCTATCAGTTTGTTCGCTTTACTTTTAACCTTCACATTAATTAAACATCCGGAGTCTGCACCATCAACTGTCAACCTTTCGGGATAGTCGGGTAACAGCCAACGACTGCTTCGCAGTAAATCGTTTGCGGTCATTAAATCATTACAGCAGCACCACACAAGTGTCTGCGTGGAACTTCCTAATTGTGGAAGAACGAACACGTACATGACCCGTTGATATTCAGGCTAACCACGTGCCTACCAACGGAGGTTACTCCACCCAGTTGCATTTTTGAAACGCAAACGGTCTTTGTCCAATTTGCCACAGCCATCTCGAGTGCATACGGAGTGAGCTGTTCGAACGCAGTCAAGCCGCCCATAACACATTCCGAACGTTGACGCCTTACTGAAGAAATGGTATCTATTGAATCGTTCGCTAACGATTCAAGTTCACAACGAGTTAAGCGTAATCTGGTGATCCAAAAACGCCTTTCTCAATATCCAACGGCAGATAAGATAGTATATCTTCAAAACGGTTAATGAGAGGGCACTCTTTAAAACTGGATTTAATACGGTACTAATTGAATCAGTGTATATGAAAATTAAATATCTCACCTCGAATGTGAAAAATCCACATAAATTGAATAAATAATATGCTTGTGCAACAAGTCCGACAATTAGGCACCGCTCAGTGATAAGGGACGATAAGACGGAATTGACCTCACTCAAACAAATGGTCATTGGTTGGGCCGGAACAAAATGATTGTTCACGCATTGAGAAATGGCAAGAATTATAAGCTACCCAAGAAAGAATATGGGAGAATAATGTCTTATTTTGACATCCAGAAATGTACAGAGCTCAAACTGAATAAAAGTAAGGGAAACGGTTACAGTAGCTGGTGTAAGAACAAAAATGGTTAATACTGTTTATTTTCAGGGAATATAATGAAACATAAGGTCACACTTCAACATCAGTCATGCAAAGTACAGCAACCTCAAAATGATGCAACATACCTTAGCAAAATCAACAGTAACTGTTTTCCTAAATTTCATTTCTAGGTACTCATTGCGATTAGGCATTTCCATCAAGTAGTCAGACAATGTAAACCTTGGCGACAGGTTGCCCTTAATACACCTACTGGTCGCCTGCACCTGATTATCCGTTCCATTCCCGCAGTGTGCAATATCATGTCTTGCATACGTGGTCCAATGTTCGCTTACAGGCAACAGTCGACTTTAAAGATACTCACCAAGCTCCCCGTTACGATTACAAATGACGCTCACTATGGCAATGAACTCCTCTTCGGACCTGTCATACAGCAGACCGCTCACTTCAGTCAGAAAGTTTCTTTCCTCCGAAGAGAATCCCTTCAACTGCCTACATCTGTCAGCCATATTCTGTTTCATATGAACTGAACTGAACAAAATCTTAGCATTTGGAAAATACTCCTGCAAGCATTCTAGCTGTGCCGGATGTCCAAACGTCCATTGTTGGTATCAGCTGATTAAAGCTGTCCAACATGACTGCAACAAAGCAAACTTTCTTTAGGAAAAAAACGTGACATAAATATTAGGCACCCTTGTTGCACTCCGCAGTTGAATTCGCTATTATTGCACTCCCATAATGCTCGTACAAGTCCTACTGCCTTTCCGTCGTGAATGATAATACCAACAGTCTATCTTCTTCGTCCGTTTTCAAATACATCGGTCCGAACGGTTCTAACATCTTCCGTATAGTTTCTAAATTGCAGCCGGGATGTTTCCACAATCGCTTTCTCCGTCTTAAAAACCTAACATCGCTACGATTAATTACTATACCATATTCACACCTAACGTAATCGATTAATTCCTGTCTCCTATGAAATGTCTAAGAGTCCACACGGCAATTGTGTATTTCGCCGGTGTGGTGCTTCAAGGTGGAAACGAGTTAAAAAGGGCTATTTAGACGCGAAAAGAGATTTTTCAACTTTTTATGAAATAATAAAATGCATATTACGTGTCAAATGTATTGACTTCATGGAGTATAATAGTTGTGTTGCAATGAAAAAATCAGCTATACCTAAAATTTGTTCATATTCGCACGTTTTTT
>JTDE01008015.1:3313-14171 GCA_014338405.1 Paragonimus skrjabini miyazakii | reverse complement strand
GACTGCACACAAACAGTAAGAGATTCACATGACTTGGAATCACCAAGTTTTCCGTCTGTTCATTACTGTGAACCCTAGTCCAACCGAAATTTGCAATCACAGGTCGATCTGAATTGGTACCTCAAAGCCTATGATGATGATGTTGATGCATGTCGTTCCAGTGTCTGCTGGTCCCACACAAATGCTATCACGCTGACGATGCAGTGCTCATCCAGTCCATTAGGACCATGTCGACAGAATCGTTAGGTTAATCGGCTTTACTTCTAAAGATACTATATTCATATATAGATATACATATATACAAATATATATATATATGAGCAAATTCTATTTCTGCCATGAACAACACAACGAACCATATCACTGTAAATTCTAATTTCATATTTAACTTTTAGTCGACTCACATGCTTGCAGTAGAGAATACTTTCATTTCCGAAGTAAACATGACTCGCTAGTTTCTATTATCTATCTTTATTTACGACTATTGGGTAGGTCTAGATTGATTTGATTTCCAAAGAATCTAAATCTGTCACAAACAGGTAAACCGCATTCGAATTTTATTATGACTAATCATGTTCATCCTGAAACCAACATTTCATAGCCGGTTCCGCCTTTGTTTACACTCAAAGGTAGATGCAGTGTGAATAGGGGATCAAACCAGTAATAATTCGCGGTGCGAGCCAAATCTCTTATCCACTTGGCCAACAGTTTTATGAACACCACTTGTGACGGGAACTTATATGTATTTCAACCCTTTTGGCTGTAACCAATGCAAAGTGACAATCCGAGTGATCCGAGTGATAAAAATGGAAATGATCAACCCACAATAGTTTGTTAAAGTGCTTTGATTTATAATTCCACTACATCAAATGCAGTATCCAACAGATACAATCCGCCGTGTCGTTCCTAATTAATCTTGGAGGTCAACAACTGAGGTAATTCCAATGACAGATAAATAAGGAATTTTGCCGCAATGGTCGCTTGATTCCGTTAGCTTCTAACTCTCCAAAATTCAGTGCACCCGCGACCCGAACGCAGAGAGAACGCAAGGCTCGCGAACCGAGAAGTGAGTGAGTTGTATTTACTGATTATCGATTAGTTCGATTAAGCTGGTTTGAACGTCGGTTGTATACGTGGAGTTGAGGAAAGTGAAAAGTGTGAATAACAATCAGAATTTTGAAATAGAAAATAGTGTGCAAAACGTTACAACCTGTGTCTACGACAAAGGATGGCTGAACATATGCCTAAGGGGTTAGTGCACGCGATGACGTAATAAACAATGACAGCAGAACGAGTAAGTCGAAATGCCACCTGATCCATTGAAAAGCATATTATGAAGACAGGCTGCGCTTTTGACTACACCAACTCGTTTCACGTGTCACTGTACAACCGGACTTCGAAAGCGCTCGCATTCTCTAAAGCAGTGTTCATTAATTCCCGCCGTCCGGCTCTGTGGGTATGCGTGTAAATTGTTGATACATGCGGTATGTCCTATGTATTCTAACGTTTCACGTTCATGATTGAAGAGAATAAGTATTGTGTCAACATCTTGCGAATTGTTTTCTAGCATTATCAGTAACAACAATATGCGAATGATGTGATTTTGTGTATCAATTATCTAACTGCTTGACAGTTTGTTCGAACTATGGAATTAGTCCGAATCCCGCAGTGTCTCTCGGCACAGTAGAAATCGCCAAACATTTTGTCTTCGTCTAAAAAGTGGAGTCGCTGTGAGATACTTTCTAGTGCTTGTCCCTCCCTTTTTGTAAATAATGAGCCCCTACTTCGACTCCTTTATCCTGAACATCTGAAGATTATTTTGGATAAAAATATGACCTAATCGCTTAACGGTATTGCTCTTTTCACTAGCTCTACCACTTTCGTTTTGAATCCTGTGCTGACTCCCCAAACATTTCATACCACCTGGATTGTTCTTTAGTGACTTCCTTTGTTTTGTTGTCGAAGGACTTTGCGCTTTTTGCGAGATTTTTAAAACACTTATTCCCTTATAGTGACAGCCCATGTCGTTGGTTTTACAGTTGCATATCATGGAAGAAATATTTTCAGTAGAAATCATACCTGATACAACCCAATTAACTAAACTTCTATAAATGCATTTCCATGTCTTCCATTAGATCGCGGTGCAAACGTTTGGTTGCACGTACCCGGTCCTATTGTTCTTTCGCTATTTCTTGCCTGGCTCGACCGCCACCAAAATTCAGCCCTATTCTTGAATTAACTATGAAATTGCAGGCATTGATTTTTCTGTCAGGTTATACTGACAGCGACCGTTTCCCTAACGGTTCCACAAACATCTTGATTATTACTGTTACCTTTTAACTGGAAAACAATTAACTAATAGTCTTTCACTTGACAAAAGCACGTGGGTTCGTGAAAAGTTGAAAATTCTCCTCTCGCCAAACACAGAATATGTTAATGAATTTATCTAAGTTAAAAATGTTCAATTCGTTTGGAACCATTATCCTAATAGCCGAAAATTCCAATCTGGCATCATCGACGGCGAATCAGCACGAAGGACATACAATGATAATGATTGAGTGATCGGTTCACTTCTGCACGATTCATTTTTCTTGATATTGTCTGTTCCGTTTAATTACGAGTCCAAGCAGAACACTTCCGTTTGCTCACCTAGTGCGTACAAACTCAGCGGGAATGACGGCACCTGGTGAGCAACATAACAGACTGGAAAGGTTCGTATAAGCAGTAGCCGTTCAAAGATGACAAGATTGACAGCTTAAAACGAGTTAACCGATATCGTTTGATACTGTCCTCCAGTTTTACCGTCTGACACATAATGGGTCGTAAGTCATAACGCGAGTTTATCGCTTCAATCTACCACACAGACAAGGTTCGTCTTGCCAGTACAGGACAGTAAGCTGACGCGTGATCATGATCATAGTTAGGCAAAATAGAATTTCAGTTTCATTACAACCAGAAGAAGAGAGGAATTAGAAATTGTTACGGTTTTATCGATAAAACATTATCCTAAGTATGTGTAACTTCTCAGATCTGAAAGAAGAAACCGTGCTTGATCTTACTTGATTGCAGTGTGACGTCCAGTTGATTGGCCTCACTAGCTACCCGTTTTTCGTTCTTCCCCTTAATGAGTCCCTTTTAAAGTTTGTAATATAAGTGTAATGTATCTGGCCCGATGATGGACCACTGAAAACGAGCTTGTTCGCTATACAGTATTTTTCCGGACTACGCTAAAGGTTTTTGCACGATTTAAACAAACCAAAGACCCTATTGCTCCGCGAGAACTTAATTGCATTAATTTTAGCGCGAGACTGATTGAATCGTAAGCTATTATTTGGTTTCTTGATAATTGCACGGGGTTGTTAATACCCGCACTATTATTGGGGTATTCTACGCAGAAATCGGATCCCAGTAACTGCGATCTCATTGCAACATCAAGCACTTAATGAGCAACACACCACAGATAGCCTGTATGGTGAATTAGAAATTAATCTTGCGAAAACATTACTCGTTCTCGATCGATTGATGCCTGAGGAACAGTCTGATCTTGAATTTTATTCTGCAAGGTGTACAATTAAACGAGTTGAAAAGAGATTGGACATACTACTCAAACAGATCACTCCAACGAAACCTTTCTCGGAGTTTCCAATTAATCCGGAACAATACGTCCACAATTTGTTCTCTTTGAATCTGGACAGAGTATTACTCCAAGTATTTTTGCTAGGCCCTAAGTTTTGTTGTTCACGGTGTAAAACAAGGCAATTGGATTTCCAAGTACGATTTGAGTATATGTACGCACAAGTGTCTGATCTCCATCCCACCTCGATGCTAGATGCGGAGCAACTGAAATCTACACTAGTGAATTCTTGCTGTCAGTACTTACGCTGTAATCCGACCTCAAAACAATTTCTCACAATGGAACATCTCGTAGCGGTTAAAAACTGAAGGGAAAAAACGAGAACACTTTAATTTCAAAACGTTATACAGGTGCTGCTCAACAAAGCAGATTAAATTAACAAAATTTGCATCAGATTAAGAGATTGGGTCGGGTTTTAGAAAATACCTAATGAAAAAAATACAATCCATTAGGTCAAGAAAGCAATACGGTGTTTAAAATAAGGTGGGATTATTGATTAGGCGGCATTTGGAGGAATTCGTCCTATTGGTGCCATGATTCCCAGAGCCCATGTGTTACCTAAAATTCACAAAGTTGGGGTACCATTCAGATCAATTTTGGACATGAACCCTCCGTACCATGCATTAGCCAAATGATCATCACAAATACTCTTCCCTTGGGAGGAAACTCTCGAAGCACAGCTTATGCAACTCCTTTGATCTCGTGAATGCAATCAAAGGTATCATTACGATTGAGTAATGAATGTTGTCTCATGGCGTTCCATTCTGATTTACCAACGTCCCGTTAAAGGAGACCATAGATTACCTATGTGATTATATCGAGGGTAATGATATAGATATTCGGATACCATCGGTCGAACTCGAGTAACTAATTCATCTGTGCACTGACAACGTGTAGATTAAGTTCAACGAAGGAATTTGTCGACAAAAGGATGGTATCGTAATAGGATCGCCGTTGGGACCACTGATTGCAGATATTTTTACGGCGTAATTAATAAACAAATGAATGAGTTCAGCGTAGACCGAAATGAATAAACAATTAGGCTTTTTGAATGTACAGTTACGTCGCCGCGCTAATGCTTCAATTCATCGCGTGATACACAGAAAGGGTACATGGATTGGGCAGTACATTCATTTCAGTAGATTTGTACTGACCGTTATGAAAAGAAATCTCATTAACCGTTTGACAGATAGGGCAGTAAGAATCTGCACCGTTGATACGATTGCTTAAGTAGTGATATTCTTACGTACAATATTCAAAAAAGATAGCTACCCGAAAATTCGCGCAGACAGAGCCATGCAATCTCGGACTGAATTGGACCAGAAGCATCTAACAAAAAACTGTACACATCGGATTACTCTTCCAGGGTGATACGCCGGCCGAAACTGTCACGCATAGACTCACAAGCACAGTTGCTACCACGTTACATGCTGCTAAAATACTTGTCCACCTTACGTCCAATTCGTTTTTGCACTCATGCCTAAAAGACTAAGTACCTGTTTCCGCAGCCTCGTTTTGTGTATACTTATTCACTTGTTCCTGTGGAACCAGTTATGTTGGTCGCACGACCAGATGCCTACCTGAACGGATTCGGAAATACAACCCAGCTTGGCTCAACAGTGGAATAACGAAATCTGTCAACAGTGCCATACTGTCGCACGTGATGGATTCGAATCATTCTGTCAATGGGACAGACACATTCCGCCCAATCTAGCGAGTTACGATCACCCAGTCGAGGGCAGTGAGGCGTAGGATTCTGTTCCCAGCTGAAGCTACTGGAACTCAACTGTACAATCCACACCTATGCACCAAGAAACGTTTTGTTCAAGCTTTGAATCTGCTTTGGTCAGCCACCTATCCTGCCAGCCTGTCATAACCCATTGTTCAAGTGGGGACTTGACCACAGTTTGACTGACCTCAATAACCCCCCGTTCTCCGTTTCTCCCTTTAATAATTCCCCTGTATAATGTGTGATATAAGTGTGATGTATTTGACCTGATGATGAATCACTGAAAACGGGCTTACTCGCTATATATTATCAATCCAACTGAGGGAAACATGTCCTGCGTTTGCGAACTGTAAAGGGCACAACGAGAAAACTAGTGAAGCAACTTTTTGGGGGGAGCAAGTGCATCGGCAACCACAGTCTTCTAGTTCATAATATCATAAGTCCTTTAGTGGATAGAAAAAATGAACTCCATGTGTTCTTGTCTCCAAATTAAATGAAAATAAAGATTTATGGAACAGTTCTTATGTATGAAGTAAACAGGCAGTTGAGAATAAGTTGAATTGGTGGATAGAATCTGAGGTGTCACATGGCAGCATATGAATCAGTGTACTAATAATACCGATAAACTTACAACCAGTTAACGCTGAGGTAGGCATAGAAAAATACAGTTGGAAATTGGAACAGGTGGATACGCGTACATATATATATATATATATATATACATTTGTTGGTTTGTAGAAGTGTGTTAGGAAAATGTCCAAGGAAACGTAGCTCGTGTTAACCATAAGATGTGGTCAGTCAGCTAGAGTTTTTAATAGCAATCAAATCGTTTGGGATCATAATGTCAGGTAGTGCGTCCCAGAGAAGCCAAGATGAGAAAAGGAGAGGGGATTCTTCGTACACACTAGACTCTCCCTTCGGAGTTCGAGTTCGAGAGGATAGTTCTTTGATTTTTGTTCACGATAAATTGAACGAGATTTCCCACCAAGTAACAAGGTAAGCGCATAATTTTGTGCTCTGTGTCTCTACTCAGTCACCTTCAGTGTTTGGAGAATTGATTTCATGTTTCCGACGTTTCTGAGAAAACGTAGATGCAAAGCCACGTAACACTTTCAGCAGGCAACCTCTAAGCCCTTTCAGTAAGATAAAACCGCGCTTTTAACCGCAGGTGAGAAACGTGTTTGTTCACCTCGTATAAAGACTTACGCCTACCGTTCATATACCCTTCACTACAGATCTATTGTCATTCGTACTTCCCTTGACTTAGTTGAACGCTTTATATTGGCATGTCGCCCGTCGTCACTGCTCCTGACTTATGTTCTCATTCATGAGTCTTTCGCGTGGGCTGGCCTTGATAATAACAAATACAATTTCGTTGGCTAATGTGCATAACTTCCTAATGGATATCTATGGGGTGATCGAGCTTACATCGATTTGAAGTACTTTCATAACCTGATGACCTCGTAGACTTGTCATACTGCTGTCCTCGTCTATTAACAGCACTGCCTATTCAAAAATCCTCTGCAAATCAAATGAAGTATTCTCGAATAGTTCGGTAGTAACTCTGAGTGGTCAGTCAAGGACATTAAAGACGTCCACGTCAGATTTCGAATACATCAGACGTTTCAAGTTGAGAACTGACAAATTCACACTTACTGACTGCTGTTAATTCACTGTAAAACAGCAAAGGATTCTCCCCCAAGTCAAAAGAGATCGTGATGACGTACGAACCGATCCATTTGTCACGCAATCGTGGTGTAACTGGGCCACAAGTGGGCCACAACTGGCCAACAAGTGAACCTGAAAACTTCGCGTCATTAACCACGTCTAGTCCGTTGGCGAACGATCAATTAAGGCACAAAGGGTCGTGACTTACATACTACCTGCAGTCACTGTGGACTTACTGGAACATACCGAATTTCTTTACTATCTCGACAATTTCTCAAGCAGTCAGATATGAAAACGCTTTGCCTATATGCTTTGTGAATGTAAGTTCCGGATGATTAGTTTGACCTCTAAACAAATATGAATGCAACCCATGGAAAGCATTGAACATGCTGCGTTGTGCAATGCTGTTTCAGTGAGCCTGTAAGCACGAAATGAACTGTAGATCAACTCCACTAGACATATGATAGTTTGGATCACGTAAACCACTTATCGTCTGAAGTATGCTGATCTAGTATTGCCATAGACTGTATGCAGGATACCTGTCCAGCCGACTATCCTTTTACTGTGGAACCGTCATACCAGAAATGATCGATTAACTGTCTCCCATATCATCTATACTATATGTCTACCTGATGTCTATTATGTGCCGGTCACATTGAACACAGATCAGCTGCAGCTCGTCCGTTATGTTCAGGGGTAAAACAACACTATTTCAGAAAAAATATTCGGTAACATTTTTATTTTACACATCAGATATAGTGAAGAGAACTGTTTTAGGAGGATCAGTGAATGAGCACACCAGAGTCGACATGCTGTGAGTAGATTTGATGTTGTTGTCCCCTACTGGGTCAACAATGATACGAAACATTTTGAACCTCGGAACATGAATTGTTTTGTGCTCCTAAAAAAAATCCGTGGTTGCTTATGGTTTTCAGCTAGTTTATAACTGTCCGTCCTCGGATATGATGTTTCAGGATCTGTCAGAGTAGTACCTTCCTATCAAGGGCAAATGATAACCGACGGTGACTAGACGATGTGCGCTTTCTTCATTGTTTTCGTTGGAGAAAGGATTCGTAGCAATCGGTGAGCGTGTTAAACGAACTGAACGAGCTGAATGTGCTGATTGAGGAAACCGATTCGCACTAGACACCCATCAATCGAAGAGGTTAACAAATGATGCCAGAAACCGTTGTCTGTTCAATTCACAATACTTGTGCAAGCTCATTGGAAATTTGTAAAGCAGGCAAACTACGCACAATAGTACACCTATACTTAGTTTTGTTAATTATTTGAGTTTCAGGGAAATTTTTTTGTTGAACGTATTTATCACCTTCGGGTGCCATACGAATCGAATTGCTTCTACCTTTGTGGCTAAATGGTCAAAAAATCAACAGCACCTTCTCTGGGTCGGCAGAGTTAGTTAGCGTAACTCATAAGACGTGGTAGGATCCCATGCTTTAGATTAAAATCTCCACAACATTGTTGAAATTCCTCGAGGGGGACAGAAATTACCGAATTGTTCGGAACGATTAAAATTTCTACGGTGTCATGCGCCTTTTATTTAACAAGCACTGTGTAACTAATACCAAGAATCGGCATGCAACAATCTGAGACTACTGCAGTATCCAGATTTATGATAGTTATCATACATAGTTTGTCAGATTAATTAGGCTCAGTGTCCCACGGTCTGGTTTCTGTTGCTACTGTCAGAAATATTTCCGAAACCCAAGTTACTAAGCCGTTTGTGAACACTTCACGAAGTTTCACTGTAGAAAGTAAACTTATGGAACATGTTGTTATGAAAACTTGATTCCGGTACATACGTATTTTGTCTGTAGGACCACAATACCAATAAACAGGGGAGTCTTTTAGTTCACTCTTTCTATCCGTCGATCCTAAACCATAGTGCTGCCTATTATATTGGAAAGAAGAGCAAGAGTTGAACGGAACTGTTTACAGACATCCTGCTTTACATTCATATCCTGTAAGATTGCTTTCACTTCACGCCGAATGATCTGCATCATCTGATCAGTATGTATCCTGTGATGAGAAAACTAACGGATAGTTTGAGTTAGATTTAGTTGGATGTCTACTTGTAACCACAGTTTCCGGGGCTGCTGTACACCAAGAAAGACTACGCTAGTATTCCTCTCACTGTCTCGTTCGAACTTTCTACTCGAAAGGTTCTACATCATCCCTCCGTGTAGTTCATGACATACTCAAGTATGTTACAATTTACTTATTGCAAAACGTTTCACCTATTCCTCTGCAAACTGCATATTTATTAATATGAAGTCAAACTCTTGAATGGCACATCAATAAACCGAAGCTTTCGTGTTCATGATAAGATTGCTGAAAATTATCATTTGTGGCATGAAGTTAGTCCCATTAAATCATGTCTTAGTGAGTAATCAACGATGCAATTCCATTTCCACTAAGCATAAAGTAGGCTCCCACAATGTTCTGACTGAACGGTGGACTGTAATCTTTAATATTATTCTAGCTAAAATTGTTTCATCATTTGAGATACATTTACGATTCTTGTCTCACTGTTTCGGATCCATGGATATACTTGATTGCAAAATGGCATTTCGAAACGCAGTTTTGTAATACACTACAAGTTATAAATAGGACTGCATCAGGGATTTTCTACCAAAAGGAGAAACTTACATAGAACGAAGTTTGTGGACCTGTTTCGGAATGAGTGGAAAACCGAAATCACGTAAATTTTAGTCATTTCGTTGAATAAGATTTATTGTCCAATCTGGTACGCTATGGTAATTAGTAAGTAAATCCATACGGCTGTCTAAAATGCACTTAAACTGATTGCAAGTAAATACAAGTACATGATCCGGCGAAAACTAAACAGTACAAGGGCATTCAATACCGTTCTGCTGAAACGGACTGGATGTTACGACCATATGAATTGCGTACTCAAAGCGATACACTTTTACATAAGTGCATTTGCTTCACGATATTGATGGTCTAGTAGCAATTTTCTGTTCATCTAACTAAACTCAGGATGCGTTCCGGTGACACAATAATGTTTCAATGGAAAATGAAAATTTAACGGTGGTTGAAATCAGTTGAATCGTTAGTTCTACTGAGTCGAGTAAAGGTGAATTAGAACCTAGAATTTGAAACAGTTAATTGCCTTCAGAAGTTTGAACAACACTGTCAGAAAACGAAAACTTGTAGATGCAAGCATTTCGTATTGACTTTAGTAGCTTCACACCAGTCCATCACAAACGCGCACTGGTAAATACATTATTCACACGAGCAAGACGAATCTGTACACAAGATAGTCTTGCAAAGGAATTAGACTTCATCACGTCTGTACTACAATCTAATGGGTATCCGAAAAGGTTAATAGATAGGCATAGTAGACCAAAACCACCTTCAAAACAGGTGGCCACAGTGAGGAAAAAGAAGGTTTATATAGAACTGCCTTTTAAAGGTGATTATAACATGCATCAAACAACTCAAAGACTAGTGAATTCAACTAAACGGACATTTAACGCAGCGGAATTCTGTGTACTAGCCCGGACCCAGAAACTGCCTGTCCTTCAGTCGAAAGAGATCAGCCTGTCGGTGCCACCACACATGGTGTCTACCAGTTTACATATAACTGCAAAGAGAGTTACATAGGCAGAACCGAGAGGTGCTTGATCTCCAGAATGAAGGAACATTTGCCTAAGTGGGTACAGAAATCTGTATTACAGAAGAACGACAATGTGTTTGAAACAAACAAGCAACCAGCGTCCGCAGTCGCAAGACACGTCCTGACCACTGGACACGTTATCGACCCAGTTTGTGCATTCAGAATC
>JTDE01008012.1:12858-24870 GCA_014338405.1 Paragonimus skrjabini miyazakii | reverse complement strand
CACATGTGCGGTCCTAACTGTTTCTCATGATGGGATGGGGATGTGTGTTCATGATGTGCCCTATAAATAACCTGCACTTGTCGTCCTACCCGGCACACGTTTTGTAGCGGAACAAAGCTTCTTATTTTGAACGCGTCTTTTGGCTTGCCCTGGGAGTGATTACGGGAACAGTCGCGGTACTATTCGGGACCGAGATTTTCGTGTGAATTATTACCGGGACGAGAATCCGATTTTATCAAGCGTACCACTATACCGAGATCGAACCAGCGTACCGTTTAGGAGGGTTTACAACAACATCTCTGTCCAAATGTTGACATGTTAGATCCATCCGATCTGTGAACTAAATCCCATGTGTGGATTCCTCCCGACCCCATTGTAAAATGATCTTCACTCTTCCAATTTGAGGTGTCTCGATATCACTTTCGCTTGTCCCACTATCAATTTATGTTCTAAGGCAGTTCTCCGGGTCTCAACAGTGAACGGGGTCGCACGGCTAGTGTGCGTATGGGTCTGCTGGCAGACAGGGATTGGTTAGCCCTTACTGAGTGAGAGGACAGACGCCGGGAGCAAGGAGTAAACAAGGCGGATACACGTGGACCCAGCTACCGAGCAGATGAGGGCGCAGGCTAACAAGTGCGCGGCGAACGCTGAGAACGTAGGCGCGTTCATATGACGTGGAACGCACCCGGACAGTATATCTGACAGACTAGTCTCCTGACATTGGTTACACTCAGATTGACATAGGCTTCAGCCTTCGTTGATATCCGAATGGCCGGATAAGTAGGGCAAACCCTGTCCCGAGTGGCTAGAGCGGTTGCCGTCTGAGTAGCAGTATGACGGTTGTCAGGATAGCTTAGGTCAGGGTTGAAACGCAGAGTATTACCAGTCGAGTCAGGTTAGCGAGCGGCATCAACACGCCACCGTAACCACAATCATCCTAATTGAAACGCGGGTGAACGCACATTTTGGGTCAAGTCAACCGGCCCCATCGTCTCAGCGTTGCAGTCACCATGGTCCACATCCTTGTAGGCGTTTCAGCGTTTGAAAAGCAACGCTGGACTGATAACCAGCTCGCATTGATTAGTTACTGGTCTCCCAGTCACCGGATTTTCAAACCTTATGTACAATTGATTAAAAAGGTGATTTTTAAATCACTTGGCGATTTAGGGTAATTCACTCAGTAACGCGAACTCGACAATTCCAATAACACTTATTCAGACGGGACTATCTTCCAAGTCTAAAAAACGTCAGAAAAGGCAATCGAAAGGAGTGGAAGTTATACGGCACTGTCTAGTAAAATTACAATAAAGGTACTGTCTCATCTTGAATGTGAGTTAACCGAAAACAAAGTATCCAGCAGAAAGGCGTTCGGAGTGGAGTAACTAAACACGAGTCCACAGACAGCCACCAGTCAACGGAAAATGAGCTCATTAAAACAATCGGGTGAAGGTGAAAACGTGGCAAACACTACTAAGAAGGAAGTTTTAACAGATAAACGATGATGGTTATAAAAAAAAGAAGGAAGCAAACATTTTGTCTGCAATTATGGTACAAAATTCACCATGATCGTTTATTACACACAACAAGGACAAAAAGAGCAAATTCAGGGTCAGCTTTCTACAAGCAAACCAAACATGCCTCAACGGATTTATCGCTTCACATCGTACCAAACAAAAGACGACAAACGTGCCAGACGAACTTCAACAGATCCAACAGTGGTAATGTGAATTTGCTCCGAAATGGGCCTGTTTTCTTTGTCGTATACCAAGACCGAGTTCGTTCACACTTGGTAAACAGTGGAATATACGAATGAAAGTTACGTGTAGGAGGAAATTAGAAATAGTGGATTGATCACATGGGCGATTGACGTTGAGAGTGACAGGCACCAACAAGTTTATAATTCAGTCTGAGTTGGCCCAAGTTCATAGTGTGTGCAACGGAAATATCAGATAGTTATGCGCTCCTTAGATGTGTAGCCTGGCTCACAAAGTCCTTTCCAGGACAGATCAGTAGAAAGAATAATGAGAAGAGGCTGAAGCTAATTAAAACTGATGGCTAGTTCGATTTCTCAGCAGATACGTCTCAGAAAATATTGATGGAACGAAGTGAATAGGTGGTTTTCATCCAGTGGTTGGCTCCTATTGTAAACTGTTTGGCCTGTTCATTATAGCCTACCGTTTGACACATATCCATATTTACTAGACCACTTCCAGTATGCATCCTTTTCTCGACCAGTCATAATACGAGAGTGCTATCATCTATGCCTAGCTTGCATTTAGTCGTACTGGTCTGTTAGCACAGTGACCAGCAGACCCCTACACCGCTCACATAAAGCGGTTTGTTTCGCCTGAGTCACGCCTAGATCACTCAAAGCCAGATTGGAGTTTGTAATGGTTTTCCGCTTGCGACGGACACTATTCACCCAGGCTTACGGACCGTCATCGATTGATTAATCCGAGCGTTTTGACCTTGCTTTCAATTGTCATAAGTCACAGGTACGCGGTAACTAGACGTAATATCCAAATGAAAAGCCGTTGCGAATAGAGACCTAGTATTTATTGCACGGTACGCACACGAAGTAGTCTCGTGTAATGCTCTGAACTACACAGACAAGCGTACATCAGAATGTAGCTACTCCTTTTTAATGGTATCCAGTAACCTCTATAAGCTGCATATGGTTCATCTGTAGTGTATAAAAAGTGTCTCAGCACCGGTAGCTGTTTCCCTTAAAACGACACATCATCCTCTTAGTCGCGATCCACAAGTGTGATCTAGCTCCAGTGTGGTATTTCATCCCTTCTAGCGCAGCATTTTTGAAGACAATGTAGGTTTCTAGAGAACAACGCACTTCAATCTGGACAAAATTTTTGAACGAGCTATCCACTCCGATCACAACAACGCGACAAGTTGCCCTCATCACGGCATCCGCATATGGATAACCTGGTCAAATAAGATATGTTGACAGGGTGTGAGACAACACAGCTCAATAACGAGGCCACAAGACATGCCAAACGACGTTTACCATTGTGGTAGCATAGCTATAGAACGTCACGTCAGAGTCCACAAGTGGCGCGATGAATCTGAAAACAGTATGCCGTGCTTCATGTTCTGCAGAAAATTGTTACTTTCTGACCATCCTCTTAGTAATTTGCAAACCGATTTCGCTCATGAATGCAACATCTTATTATCCATCGTTTAGTGGAAAAATTATCGTGTTAACACAATCGGTTAGGGAAATATCGTATGTTGTTTGTCCATCTGCTTTCGTGGATGTGAGCTGGTCAGTCCAGTGTTGCTTTTCAAACGCGGAAATGTTTACAAGGACGTGTGTGAGCAGCCAGGTGGACCATGGTAGCTGAAACATTGAGACGGTGATGCCGAGTGACTTGACCTGAAATGCGCGTTCACCCGCATTCCAATTGGGATGGTTGTTGTTACTGTGTCGTGTTGAGGCCACTGGCCAACCTGACATGGTTAGAAGGCATGTTTTTTTAGGAGGACCTTTGGTTTTTACTCCCTCACCTTCAATTTTCTGCTACTAAGCTTTTCACATCCGAGGATAAGTGCTTTTTATCGCAGCCAAAAAATGATGTTATCGTATCTTATATTTAGAGCTTGTGTCGCAGATGTGGACCTTTTAAGGCAGTTTCGAAGTTATGACCTTTATGTTCATCTTCTCGTTCTGTATTGTAGGACTGTCTCATCGTACTCAGTCAAGTATCATCTTCCAAATGTTTGCTCATGCACGAGGACGACACATCTCCAGAATACCCTCATAGGAAGAAATTGTTTGAATGATGCATTTGAATAGCAGTGAATGTTCAACGTCAATTGGTTGAATGACCGTCAAACTTGATGGGTTATTATTCTCCATACGTTTTATCTTCGGGGTTACCTGGAGCAGGGTTTCTGCAGTCTTGTAAGGCATACTGTGTCTAGTCGATCAAAACGATGAGGGACGTTTACGCCAGTGTGACAACCGATAAGTCGAGAAATGATTAAGATATGTTTAAGGCCATTCACCCAAGTGGTAGATACTGAGAAGCGTGTGTGAATGCAAAAATGTGCAGCGTGCACAGCACCGAAGCCGTGTCTGGTGCGAGTGGTTTAAGCATCGGCCAACATTCGGTATCAATTAATCGCGGGTATCTCCTGGTACCATGATCCGATTCTGTTATTTAACCCTTACGTACCTTTTAGGATATTGTAACAGATTTCTAATTTTGTTCAGCGAACTGAAACGGTTCCATGCTTATTTTGTAAGTACGTATTTTGTCACCTTTTCCTGAACAAACATGGACTCAGAGTTGCACTCATACTAAAACTCGTTAGCAACCACCAAGAGCATTTCATCAGTTTGTGTTTGAAGTCTGTAGGATCTCTACGGTCATTATATGAATTAAATATCATTGATTGTTTCCACTAGTCTAGTACAAATTCCACCACTGAATTACTCGTGTTTTTGATTTAGAATGTCCATTAAGTAGGATATGATCACGTGCGTGCGCCCGCCAGACATACCGATCGATCCATCACTGTAACAACGTGTGAGTGGAGTTTCACGAGCTGTCAACCTCATGTCCACCAGTGGTGTATCAGAATACTTGCTGATTACGTAACACGGAGCACTGTATGATAAAAACTGATGGGTTGATAAGTTTGTTGAAAATTTATCCGCTTACTCTCCAGAGGCTGTTGCCACGTAAACGACCCCGGGAATCAAATCAACTGATGGAATATGCTAGCAAGTGACCGGCATTATTTCCGTATTTTAAACAAATCGATAGATATGTCAGATAATATCAGCAACAGCTATTTTCGTTTTTACGTTCTAGGCAGAATAAATCACCAGTTCAGAATAATCAGCTGATAAAACAAGGTCACATGGATTGTGTTTAACCAGTCTTCCAAGCATGCACATGTTAACCAGATCGATATAGTCGAGCAAATCTACACCAGAAATAAACAGCTGGTAGTTGTTTATAAAAATGATTTCATAGTACACTCATGGCCCAACGTAGCCAAGCCTCCAAAAATGTTTTACCTTTAGTGTGTCTGATCCGTTCTTATACTTCATAAATCAGCCTGAACTTCCTAACGTAAACCCCTAAAAAAAACTGCACATTTTAGGGATTCACCTTGATTGAAGACTAATCCTGTAACCGTCAGTTATTCGAATCCACGAGGACACCCTAATTTCACGTCATTTCGAAAAGTATGTAAAGTTAGTGTATGCACTGTCTTGATTTATGAGCTTAATCCGTTTAAATATTTTTGACGTTCACCATCTTGCAAAACCGGTTTCCTGGTTTCTTCATTCCAAAATTGCATATTTTTCGTTTGGATACGGCACAACAGCAAATGGCAATCCCAGAGTATGTCGTAGAAGTTGATGGCCTGTTTGACAGCCAAATTCATCGTACGCTGATCAGTGAGGCTAACGTCTACTTTATGAACAGAGTAGACTTCATATTTTGTTAGAAAAAATGAACATGTATATTTTCAGTTCGTCGGCTATACACCAAATCATTTTAGCTGACGAGAAAATAATTGGACACTTGAGTTAAATCTCCGTTGTCCAATTCTACAGAACTTCTTACATGGAGTGCCATTATATACAGAACATTTCCTTCTAGGTTGGTTGTTGTGTTCAAAGTTTGTTCCCGTCATCGTTTTCGGCCGCTTGTAAAGAGAAATATTTGTTATCAACGTGAGGGCGAGTACACACTATCAAGTGGTTTACATAAAACCAGTTAGCACTGGTGCAGTGGAGTAGAGTAATAACAGTTTTGTACGACGGCCAATCCACACAGGTTTTCTAATCAAGATGATTAAGAAACGATGATCACATCATTGACTCATGACTGAGCCGGGAAAACCTTATGTACAGAGTCCATCTGGGTTATACAGCTCAGTTTCATCGATCTGGTGTGTTTCAGTTACCGTAGCCAGCCAGTGACACTTGGAGTGAGACATGTTTTGTTACCTTGACATTCCAATCGATAGCCCTTAGTGGAGTAGACGGCTACATTTCAGTTAGACATGTAACATCCAGACATTTTCTAAAGTTAGTTTTTTGAATTGCAGTATGACCAGTGTATCACATCACAATTGGCAAAGCGACATTATGATGCTTATTTCCTTTTCTAGCACGTCATTCATGTGTTAGTTTAAAACAGCTGTTGTGTTGCGTGTCGTCTAGTCAACCATGATCGACGTCATGTGGTTTCTTATAATTTTCTGATCTAGAATTTGAGCCAAGATGGTACGGAAGTTCTATTTACATAGATTCGATGTAATATCGTTACATTCTCTTCTCCGTGAGAGCTATAGCCGAACCTCGATATTTGGAATATTTTATAATTTAATTACACCGGTTTCTTGTGAACTATAAATGTACTTTAGCGTCATAGGATACGCTTAGTAGACTTCTGATTATTTAGTAGAGAAAACCTTCATATTTGATGTTAAATGCTGGTGTACTTGTGACGGCAGTAGAGTTGGATGTTCTGATACTGAAAGCCCAACAACCAATTCGTTGTTGTATGTTCGTTTTCTTCCCATACAGTGGAGTACGATATTTTTCTGTTGTTGGAAATAGGTTGTCGGGCCGACGAAATCCATTATCATTCGGGTTGTCGATAACGCTCTCGTTCTTATGTGTGCAATTACTCCAACCACTGGCTAGGTCTTATAGTAACGCTATCCCACTGGTTTATGCATAACTACGTTGCATATCGTAGAACTGTAGGACTAACTCAGCTACTTTCAATCTTAACAAGGTTTTTTCTACCACAGTGGCCAGGTTGCTCGGAGTTAATTTCTGCATAGTCGTGTGTTATGACACTTACGTTCGGCAGGTCCAAATTCAAGGCTTTGCAATTTTCCTTAAGTATGATTGAACACCTAACGGTACCGTAGTCAACTCAAAAAACACCAGCTGATATATTTTAGGCTCAAGGAAAATTGGATCTGTTTGGTAGTTTGCGTTTGTTATCATGAATGGTTTGTTTTCGTATGTTTTTTGGAAGTAAGACAGAAGAGAGATACTTATAACAAAGAAGTAGAAATTTGTAGGTGTACGGAAAGTTAATACCGCTCTGCTAAAGTTGATCCTAAAAATGTCAATCTCCCGTTTGCTGTTTCGAACCATCTGGAGTAGTTATGGATGCTAACGCCAGAAGTCCGTTCATATACGTATTTCCAGCAAAGTGGAACTACGTCTCATTTTGCACGTTCAGTTTGTGCTTGATCAGACTTTTAAGTACTGTTTTCTCAGTACGGATATATAGTTACCATAATAAAGTGCAGTATTAATCTGCAAAATAGTTAGAACATGGTTGTGTCGAATTTGTGAATTCCTGGACCTGTGGTCGGTCTCATTGAAAGGACATCCTCCAGCTGTCTGCATTACTGATACGTTCAATAAAACTTAACTAAAAGTTTTCCAAGCGAGACGATGGGATACTATGGTATGCCTAGAAGATGTTTACATCAGCATGGCTTCATCTGTCAGGTTAATTTAAGAGATAAAGGAAACGACTACCATAATTGCTCGTTGCCTTTAATCACATTGTCAATCAATTAACTGACTACCTGGAAACTTTACTGGTCTGCCTGCATTCGACGTGGTGCAACAAAAGTTAATGAGCGATAGAGATCGGTACTGACTGCTCACCGCGGAAGAAAGACGTTAAGAACAATAGTGTCTCGCGCGCATTGTTGGCATTAGACAGTATTTACGTTGTCTCTAAGTCAGATGTCGGCCGAGACCTGTCGTGGAAGAGGTTGCACCCTTAACGATGAACACTAGAGGTGGCCATGGGTCAGTTGGGCATGTTGAGTGTGCACCAGTGAAAAATGGACAACGAACACGTTGACATGTCCGAAAAGATTTCCTTGCCAGAAACTTGACGTGTGTTGTGATGTCGAGTCCCGTGCGGAATGAGCCTGTCAGTGGCTGATAGTGCAGGGGGTGGTAGGGTTTCCAACGACTGGCTTCTCTACAGACGACCTGCGATTTATTGACCCACCTCCTCTAGCTATGATGCTATTTTTAATAAACAGCTCGCCGTCCAAGTAACCGTTTCACTTCGACGACAACCCTGGCAAAAATCCGCAAACCAATTTATCTCATGCCTTCCACTAGTTTACACATTATTACACACGTGGATTGTCAATGACATCCTCTGAAGGGCCTTCCAGGACGCTTTAGAGGGAAAAATCACGTTTATATCCTAGATTGTCCAGGGAAACTCGAAGCCATATTCACCGACACCCTCGGACTTTCAAAGCAAATTCTTCTTCGTTGGAGACCCAGTATTTGATAGTTGCTACTTCCAGCATGTCAGATGATCCTATCCTAGATATCCAGTTGCATCCACCCTCAGTTCTGACCACTACTTGTTCTGTTTGTGATTTGCAGTGGTCGAAACATTTCTTAAGGCGATGGCATTGTCGTATTTATGGGCACGATGTAAAATCTTTAAACAATACCAAAACTTTTCGTAGAGAGCGAAACAGCGTTCAGTCATTTTTTTAAAACTTAAATATATAAACCACTCCAGATGTGGGGCGTATTGCGGTCTACTGGAAGATGGTGGGAGTGTTGGTGAATGCCTGAAAATTCCTGCCAGTATAACACTGTCACCCACTACCATGTTTACCATCTCTACCTCGGTTGAATACGTCATTTATAATTGTGCCTGTGTACACTTTTTTATTTCTCTACATATGTTTTTGCCGACACTGGCATACCGCATTTAGGACGAATTTTGGACTATGAATAATTCACGATCCGTACTTGCGTTGCTTACAAAAATTCCTCGGCCAACACTCCTCCCTGGTTTTGACATTCAGGTGGGAACCCCACTAAGAAGTGGCGGGCATTAGCGCTTCTCCACCTTGTTACGCATGCACTGCTGAGATAATCGCGTTATCTGGCTGCGCTCTGATTGGCTGTGATTGACCTTGACAATCAAACTTCCTGCATTTTTTACTGGTTACATTTCTGGGCCGTTTGGCCACCTATACAACTTATTAAATCAATAAGACTTAATGTATTACCACGCGTCTTGTGTTCCTATTTTGACTACAGCTCCCGTACGTCCACTACTGCGTTGTCGTACTATTGGTTGCCAAGTCTTATTATTTGGCGATGTTGAAAAATGACTATGATTTCATATCTATCTCCGAAGGTTCAGTGCACTGAATGTGAAAAGCCGTCACTACCTTCTTGGAACGATTGAACTTAGTTATTTTTGAATTATTTGGAAGAGTTACTGGCGTTGTGGTAGAAGGCTGTTCATTCACAGATTTACAAAATTAAATTACTACTACAGTTTCTCGGCGATGAGGATTAACGGCGTTTTGATGCCTTACACACTGGCAGTAAGCAGATTATTACCAAAGAACTAAGTCAGTTATGAGGAACTTGTCAACTTACTTGCACTGCGAGATACTTCTTCTTGAAATCGCTTCAGATAAAGGTGTGAATGATTTTACTACACACATTTAACAAGTTATACCATAACATTGATAACTCTCCTACTAAATTTGAGGATGGGTTGCCCCCGTTTTGTTTGACTTCAGGTATCCCAAGCAAACATCCACGTAAGGACCATTGTCAGAAAACGAATCCACTTTAACTTAGGTGAAAACATGCTCCGCTTCTTGACAGTCGGAGAATATTGACAAGCAATTCATCAAGTTTTCAAATCAGACAAACACGGACGCCGTACGGACCGTTGCCAGATCAACCGATGGATCGTCGGTACATTCGAACTAGTCATTTACCTGTTATCGATGCGAGAGTCAAAACTCTTCAGTCAAAGATTGTTGTCATAAGCAGACAATTCATCACGCGCGTAGAACGAAAATTAAACAACTTACTCGAGTGAGCGTTAAAAATATCTGTCTACTGCCAGAGTCCCCATCGCTATGGGACAGCAGTGAAACCTGCTGACGTTTCTGTCGAAAGCGATCTCCTGTTCAACATTGTTTGGACTGTTATGAGTAGCATGGAAAAAACATTGGCACTAAGCTCGAGTCTGTCGCATAAATGTCTACTTACAGTCAAAGTCTCACTTGCCAGTGGGAATCGATTAAATGTGTTAGCGGGTCTACCGAAGGAGACCCTTTGTTTGCCACTGATTGAAGTGTTATGAGTGATAGCTTCTGCCGACCTTCACTCTACTCTGTGCGGCTGGAAATCAAGCGAAAACGCGTTCCCGTGACGGTTGATACCGGGGCATCGTTAACGGTAATCAGTGGTGTTCATGCCAGAAACCTGTCTAAATAATCCGCCTGTCGGTTGGCTTTGCGCACGTGTACTTGAAAACCGATTCCGGTACTGGGTAAGTGTACTGACTGTGTCCACTTTAGCAGCGGAAAACGAACTTTACCGATGTATGTGTTGCCTTGACATTTTCTGAGCCTACTTTGCTAGGATTGGATCAACGGACTAGCAGATATGTTAGATGTGGTAAAAATAGTTGCAGGACAACCAAAATCCGACGATCTTTTGTCTAAGTACTCCAGTATATACCAAGATGAACATGACAAATAAAACAGACTTCAGACCAAATTTCATCTACATTTCCTTAAAACGCAGACGTTGCTTTCTCACAAACGTCAAACGTCGAAGAGGAGCTAACTCGGCTATGAGAAGGTCCCATTAATATTATGCAACACAGCGAACGGAGAACCCCGACTGCTCTTGTCATCAAAGCAGATAGATCTGTGCGAAATTGTATCGATTAACTATGAACCGCCTTCGCATACTGGACATATACCCCTGCCGGCATATCAAATTTGTGCAATGCACACACCAGATTTGAAAAATTTACGGAGGTTGACCTTAACAATACTTATTCTCAAGTGTAACTTTATGGATCATTTCGTACTTACACTACAATCACTACGCACATGGATTTCTTCTAGTACACAGGGTTAACATTTGATATTAATTTGTCCCCGGCAAATTTCCAAAGGATCATTGATTATCTCGTAAAAGACATTTCTTTTGCCTGTACATACTTAAATAACATCCTCATCAACGAACATCCTTTACGAACGAACATTTATAAACAACCTTGGGGCCTGATTATCTTCAAAAAGTATATGAAAACGAGAAAGTGAAAAGGTGTGTTCTTTGTTGATTATGTCCGTTGTCTCGGATACCAACTCGATAAAATCAACCTACACACGTTAGGTGATAAATTACAACCCATTATTTATATACTGGAACGTGAAGATGAAGCTGAGTTCTGTTCACTTCTAGGAATGGCGTCAGTACTGCCGGTTATTGTCACATACTCCTACAAACCTTTCGCTTGTGTATACATTGTCATACAAAATATGCCGTTGGTTTGGGGTATGATACAACGTCAGAAGTTTATCGATGCAAAAAGAAATCGTGCACTTCTTCACTTATCATCCATTACGAACCGCACTAATAATCGATATCGCAGTGCGATGTTTATCTGTTGGAGATTGGTGTAGTACGTTTTCAGCAAACGAAAGCCTGTTTTCTCAAACCATTTGCTTTTGCCACACAATTTTTGTAACTAGTTTTCTCAGTTAGACAAGCAAAGTATTATTTTCGAAGTCAAACATTTTCATCACCATGTTCAGGAGTGATATTTTGAAGTCCATATAGATCGCAAACCATTAGTAGCACTAGCAAAACAAGAGAACGATTTGCAGCATGTTTCCATCGAGAATGTTACAAATATTGTTACATCGATAGAGTCAGCAACATTACTGGTGATCAGAGAAACCGGAAACAGATTTTTGTACAGTGTATTTCTCGAATAGGTTTCGCTACATCCCATCAAACACGTACTGCTGTCTACGGGTTCATACAGCAAAGTTCAGGGGACCTTGTGAAGTCAAAAAGCACAATCAATGACCACAACTACATCAATGTGTATCAGGTATCAGGACAATCTGATACTGATGACCAACTTTTTCACGGAGGCGGTAGCAATTAACACATGGAAGCCATTCTTC
>JTDE01008011.1:0-23003 GCA_014338405.1 Paragonimus skrjabini miyazakii | reverse complement strand
GGTGATAACCCCGTAGATGCATTCAGCATCCCCCGAAAAGTCCAGTCTTCCGGCTCCGGCAACCTGCACTCATTCGGAGTTAACTCTGTCGAATGTGCTTATACCAACGCCCAAAGTCTGATCGATAAACTTGGTGAAATCCGTGCGATTTGCCTCGCGAATGACTTCCCTATCGACGGAATTGCTCCATTATGGCTCTCGCCGAACCACATTGACACCGAGCTCGACATTACAGACATGCTGCTTTTTCGAAACGATAGAACAACGAGCAGAGAAGGTGGTGTGGCCCTTTATGTCCACAACTCCCTCCCGGCCATTCCCTTGTCTCACCCAATACTCACGGCTGTCCCGGAATCTGTCTGGTGCTCCCATGTAAATTCCAACTCTGACAGATTGTTAGTTGGCGTAGTTTATCGGCCTCCCTGACCGTGATGAAGCAATCCTGTCCGGACTCACTTGTATCCCCTCCCTGGGATACTCACATATCCCAATAATGGGAGACTTTAACCTGCCGCAGATTGACTTTAAATCCTATTCATACAAAGGCCCAACCGCTGCCATGCCTACAACATTTCTAGCTTCAGTTGCAGCTGCTGGCCTTAGGAAACACGTGGCCGACTGCACAAGATGGCGCGACGGTCATGCTCCCTCTCGCCTAGATTACATCTTTACTAATGAGGAGCCAATGGTAGACAACTTAATCGTGGATGACCTGCTCGGCTTAAGCGGCCACGCCGTAATAACCTGCGATTACATTTGTGATGCTGAACTTACTCCCAAAGCAAACGTCCCAAAAAGGAACCTCCAAAAAATTAGGGTGGACGTACTCAACGTGTATTTAGCTACTGCTTCGTGGGATCAGCTTAACTCATCACCATTTGCGAAGCGATAAACTGTTCAACACCACTCTACTGTACGACCAGCCGGAAATCGTAATAGCAAATTCGGTCCCGAACGTTAAAATCCATCCACGCTAAACGTCTAGTATGAGCGCGATACAGAACGTCATGGGATCTAGAAGATGGTAATCTGTAAGCGCAACGTCAAAACCGATGCACCAAACTAATCAGGGAGGATCGATTAGATTTCCAGCGACGTTTAACTCAGCGATTTTCCAGTGACTCTGAAAGCTTGTATAACTTCGTCTCCAAAACCCGTAAAGCCAAAGCTGGTGTTCCTCAGCTAGCCTGCCTGCAAGGGCTTACATACTCAGATGGTGAAGCTGCAGAAGTTCTGGTCGACTTCTGCAGTGCTGTGTTTACAAACGGCGTGCCTACCTTCCTCATAGCAGAAGAAATCTCCATAGTAGATACCACAGCGGATGTCGTGCAAATTAAACTGCGGAAGATCAAACCCACCTCTCCCGGACCAGACCGTATATCTCCTCTAGTCCTTGTCCATGTAGCCGCACAGTTAGCCGTCCCGCTGAGCATCTTGTTTACACAGTCAGTTGCTGCAGGACCAGTAGCCGAAAGCCGGAAATCGGCGAATATCTTTCCCATCTTCGAAGGGGGAGAGCGCAATCAGCCTTGCAACTATCGTCCAATCGCCCTTCTGACGTGCGTATCAAAAGTCCTTGAAGCGTTAGTCCACGATGCATTATCTAAGCATCTTTTAACACAATCTTTCTTCTGCAAAGAGCAACACGGCTTCCTATGAGGCCGCTCATACACTACAAAGATACTGCTAGCTGTAGACCAGTGGACCCTTACTGCAGACAGAGGAGAGCGGGTCGATGCTATTTATCTTGACTTTTCAAGGCCTTCGACCGAGTGAATCACCCTGTTCTACTCGATAAACTCCAACGCTGCTGTATCAAGGACAACCTTCTCCGCTGGCTAAAATCTTATTTATCGAACCGTTCCTACCGTGTGCGAGTGGGTTCTGTATTCTCTGCCAGACTCAGCCCCAGCCGAGTCCAACAGGGCTCCATCCTGGGCCACTACTTTTCTCTATCTTTATCAACGATTTGCCATCCGTAGTGTCGTCTCCACTGCGACTGTTTGCCGAAGACATCAAAATTTGGCGTATTGTGCGTAACAGCTCCGACGCGAGAGCCATGCGGGCTGATATTAGTGCACTTTAAAACTGGTCTGAATCTAACTCCATCGAGTTCAGTATCAGCAAGTGCAAAGTCATGCATACCAGGCACAAGCACAGCTTCCCTTGCTCCATCGGCGGAGCACTGCTCCAAGTCCCGGACAGAGAAAAAATCTTGGCACTGTTGTGACACGCAACCTTTGGAGTTCTCTCAATACTGAGGCCAGCGCCATGAAAGCTAATAGCGTACTAGCGCTTCTGAAGCATTTGTTTGGAAAATTTGAACGATCATGTTTCAATCACCTGTACAACGGTTTTGTTCATTCTCACTTCGAGCATGGAACCCTTGTTTGGCCTCCTCATTTACAAAAGGAAAAAATAATTCTGGAAACTGTCCGGAGGTGTGCGACAAAAGCAGCCTGTGGGCTGGGTGCAAAGCCTTACGCTGAGCGGCTTTGCGAGCCAAATCTCTTCTCTCTGGAATATCGCAGACAGAGAAATGACCTAATTTTAGCGTTCGTGGTTATGAAGACCACTAACCATCAGTGTAGATCTCTGTTCACTCGTGCAGATAATAGCTCACTCGAAGGGCATGCATTAAAAATAGTGTCAGCACGGCAGACTTGAGCTAAGTCACAGATTCTTCTCGGTTCGAGTCTGCAAAATCAATTTGCACAAAAATTAAATTTCTCAAATCAATTGTGAAAATTCCTCAGAAATTGAATAAAAAATGTGCCCGTGCAACCAACTGGACAACTAGACAGCGGTCAGTAACGGGGGAACGATAAAATGGAATTGAGCACACTCAAACAGATGGTCATTCGTTGAGTCGGAACGAAACGATTGCTTGCGCATCGGGAAATGATAAGAATAATAAGCTACTTAAAAATACAGAAGAAGAGTGTTTTGTTTTGACATTTACAAATGAACAGGGCCCAGACTGAATAAGAGTAAGGGAAACGGTTGCAGTAGCTGGTGTAAGGATGAAAATTAATGCAGTTTATTTTTAAGGAAACTGATAGAACATAGGGACAACTTCCACTACTAACCAAACAAAACAAAGCAATCTCAAAAGTAATGCAACAGACAGTAACAAAATCAACACTGAGCCCCGTAAACCAGACGGTTTTCCGAACTCGCGGTGGCAGTGCGAACAACAGCGAATGACCGGTTTAGTAGAGAGATTCACACTTTCTGCCCTACCCCTAGCAACCTGGTATTACTCTGCGGGCGCTTCTAGGAAGAAGTGATCCGTTGTCCCATCTGACAGTAGTGCTATCTGAAGTTCTTGCTGACACCTGACACACGTATCCATCATTGCTGGGAAATAATTCAGTGATTGCACCATAAGACCAAACACCCCTGGAGGCCTTCTCGCGAAGAACTACATCGCCTACCTGAGAATCGCGCGAAGACTCTAACCATCCAGGTGTAATCTGTAACTGGGGTAGATATTAACACCGCCATCGTCTACAAAATGCAAGATGAGTGCTGTGCTTGTCTCCAGCCTTTGGTGTGACGTTCGCACAAGGTCACCTCATCTGTAATCGGGCCAACATACAAGCGCGACAAGAACAAGTCACTGGGATGAAGCCCCTGGGAGTTATATGGATCGTCATAAACAGATACGAGTGGCATATTGTTGACGATTCGCTCAACTTCCATCATGTAGGTGTCAAGTGACTCTTAATTTATTACCTGTCGTTGTGCTACCGATGACATCGCTCGTCTCACTGTTCAAATCCTTCTTTCCCAAGCTCCGCCTCGATGACTTGCACCCGAAGGATTGAAATACCAATCAACCTCTTGAATCGCTAACCCATTTATGAACGCACGCTGGTTCAAATATCGTAACCTTCGTTTCAGCTCCAAGTCGGTTGCAACAACAAAGCCGGAAGTGTTGCCACTGGAAGTAGCTTCCGGCATGTCCCGTCTCCCCGAGAAATGAGTCCGTGAACATGGAATGGGCCACTCCTATGTGAATTACCCGAGTCTGCAAACAGGTGAATATGCAGCCATAACGTTAGAACTCGGTTCTTTTTATACGCACCTTGAGTGGACCGAAATAATTCACCCCGAATTACCTGAATGGGTAGCCGTCCGTCGACGCTCTCATCGATGTGATTGGCACCATCATTTGAATACATTGTTTAGCATAAACCCTTTTACAGTGACAGCACTTACCTAACCCACGTGAAAGTTTTCCTTCACTACGTTTGCAATCTTTGGCGGAAACATTTGCAGATGATCCATTACTATTTTTAGTAGTGCAAAACTAGCACAAAATGGCGATGTCGTTCCAAAGGATTAGGCATTCTGCTCGTAAGTATCTGGCGGTCCTGTAAACGAATCAGAGTCCCACTAAGGGAAACTTAATGCACCTCGGTCATGACGTGGCACTCTCACTTGTAGGAACGTCTCTTCAGTGTTACCGGAGACCGTCACCGGGTATTTGCAAAACTGCACATGCACTCCTAAAAAATGTTGTTCAGGTGCGGACCGTGGGATAAGGTGTTGTTGGGAGACACACCTCGGTGTTCAGATGCACAATCAAGGACCATTCTTACCTTACTAGGCTTACTCGCGCTAAGCACAAGATGGTGTGGCAAGTATCGTCTCCGGGTTGTTGTAGTGACACTCGCTCACATAGCCCTTCCTGATGTGCTTCAGTATCATGGCCGAGTAGCCAGTGCTTAGCTTTGGGTATTGAATCGACCTTCTTTTCAATGCAGCGAGGCGTTTCCTAATCATCTCTTTATTGTTGTATAATACCCAACTATCCTGTCTCCGCGGTAAGCCTATCTCATGGTGACCGTCCCTGGGTATTATATTGCTTTCGGTCCATGTTAATGCTTGTCTGTCTTCAACTAAAACTTATTTTTCCTCCAAAGTGCATCCAACGGCAAAATCTAACTCACACATCATTTGGATCAAATTGTCCAACGAGATTTGACATACTCCGACGAGAGTTACACAATGTGCATTCCGTGGTCTAGCACGACACGGGCCTCGGAGACTCCAGCCGAAAATGATCTTATTCACATTAGGCTCACTGCCACTGCACAGTCTTTGTTTCAATGTCCAATGTGCTTCGAGGATGCCGCATCTTATCAGAATCCCTACTACGTTTTCAGTCAGATTCTTGGAAGAAGTCCCCTCCAAATTGGCCCATTTATCCACCTCAGATTGGTAGACGACGTCAGCCTGCGGCAACGGCAGCAGTTTTACCGTATAAACTGAACCACCTGTGATAGAATGTTTCTGATCCAAGGATTGCAACTCAACCGATACTTTATTACAAGGTGTTACACAAGTTACGTGTAGAGTGCGGAACATCCTCTGACAGAGCCGTCCCTACAAACTACTTGTCCATGCAATGGATTCATCGAGCAACGTAGTTTCGGAACCATTATCCAAAAAGGCACACGTTGTCATCGACGCTTCTGAGCCAACCAACCATATAGTGACGAATCCCAGGCACAAGCTGTGCAGATTGGACGTAGTACTGCACAAGGATGACTTTGCCTTCTGCTTCTTATTTAGTTCAGGCTTGCCCTCATGAACAACTGTATGATGGAATCGACCACAAACCAGTCTCGCACATCGTATATGTGCCCTACAAGACATCGCCCCACATGGTTTGTTCTCAAGCAAACAACGAAGTTCTTCAACGCTGCTTTGCGTTGCTTCAAAGATTTATTGTCAAACCAACCACGCTCAGATATATCACCATTGCCCTTGCAAAGTGGACACTTCAGGTTTATCCTCTCATAAGGTACAGCTACTCCAACGTAACGTCTCGAGCACCTGGCTCCGGTGGGGGGCAGAGTACGTTGGGTTACTTGTCCTGCTTTTCAGACATGCGGTCGACTGACTAGAACTGACTGCTGCTCTTTTCTCTACAAAATTTAATAGGTCGCTAATGGTATATCCCCTTTTGCACTCAGCTATGTTTTCGGCACTTTGTGACCATCCTTCTCGTACGTGGTGTGGTAATCGCCTAACTGCTTCGACGAGATTGGTTCTGTCGTCCAAGCTTGATTTATAAGTTGATTTATAAGTTGGGAATTCCAATAAGTAATGTTGTGCTGTCGACATATTCCACAATAGTGTTGCAATACCTACGTTTCATCGCGTTTCCTAACCTTCGTTATCAGTCGTGTAAGGCTCATCAACAACTTTACTTCTGTCTACCAGTAGAAGCATTTGCTTTCATAATAAAATTCGGTTGATGTGGCGTCTGGGGGAGCATCACAGGCCTTGAGCAAGGAAATGAAACTCTGGCTGCTGGGTACAAGATTTCTGTTGAGTCCGGAAGAACAGTGGATGGAGATGCCAACTGTCTCGTGCTTGTTATAAGAAGACCCCAAGGTTGGTCCCGCTTTTGGGGTTATCACGATATCTAACTTTAATTCTCTACTGGACCAGCTGTTGCCAAGATACTCTAGTTGGACCAGGTCACTTAGGACCGTCGCTTGGTTATCGCGTTATGTGAGTTTCGTGTCTGCAGGGATGTGCGCTAAGCAAGGTGAGTCACTCAGAATAGGACACCTTCATGCATCCAAAATCAATGCCTCTTGTCTCAAACTAATGAAGTTCGTGCAAGGACGCGAGTTCCCCAAGGAAATCAGGGTCTTGAGGGCGTCCACCGTAAACTCTCGTAGGTTGGGTAGATTTGAAATATTTTGGCCAGTGTTGAAAGGTGAAGCATTGTAGAATCCGACCAAAGAATGGAAGGAGTACGACCATTCCCTATCACGGTGCTATCACACGCCTTTTGGTGAGTCACTACTATGAATCCGAAGGGCACATGGGCCCCACGCATGTGCTTGCCAACGTTGGAAGACGGTTTTAAATTCCAAAAGGTATGGTCGCAGTTAAACAAGTGATAGGTAAGTGCTGTCACTGTAAAAGGGTTTATGCCAAACAATGTATTCAAGTGATGGTGCCAATCACATCGATGAGAGCGTCGACGGACGGCTACCCATTCAGGTAATTCGGGGTGAATTATTTCGGTCCACTCAAGGTGCGTATAAAAAGAACCGAGTTCTAACGTTATGGCTGCATATTCACCTGTTTGCAGACTCGGGTAATTCACATAGGAGTGGCCCATTCCATGTTCACGGACTCATTTCTCGGGGAGACGGGACATGCCGGAAGCTACTTCCAGTGGCAACACTTCCGGCTTTGTTGTTGCAACCGACTTGGAGCTGAAACGAAGGTTACGATATTTGAACCAGCGTGCGTTCATAAATGGGTTAGCGATTCAAGAGGTTGATTGGTATTTCAATCCTTCGGGTGCAAGTCATCGAGGCGGAGCTTGGGAAAGAAGGATTTGAACAGTGAGACGAGCGATGTCATCGGTAGCACAACGACAGGTAATAAATTAAGAGTCACTTGACACCTACATGATGGAAGTTGAGCGAATCGTCAACAATATGCCACTCGTATCTGTTTATGACGATCCATATAACTCCCAGGGGCTTCATCCCAGTGACTTGTTCTTGTCGCGCTTGTATGTTGGCCCGATTACAGATGAGGTGACCTTGTGCGAACGTCACACCAAAGGCTGGAGACAAGCACAGCACTCATCTTGCATTTTGTAGACGATGGCGGTGTTAATATCTACCCCAGTTACAGATTACACCTGGATGGTTAGAGTCTTCGCGCGATTCTCAGGTAGGCGATGTAGTTCTTCGCGAGAAGGCCTCCAGGGGTGTTTGGTCTTATGGTGCAATCACTGAATTATTTCCCAGCAATGATGGATACGTGTGTCAGGTGTCAGCAAGAACTTCAGATAGCACTACTGTCAGATGGGACAACGGATCACTTCTTCCTAGAAGCGCCCGCAGAGTAATACCAGGTTGCTAGGGGTAGGGCAGAAAGTGTGAATCTCTCTACTAAACCGGTCATTCGCTGTTGTTCGCACTGCCACCGCGAGTTCGGAAAACCGTCTGGTTTACGGGGCTCAGTGTTGATTTTGTTACTGTCTGTTGCATTACTTTTGAGATTGCTTTGTTTTGTTTGGTTAGTAGTGGAAGTTGTCCCTATGTTCTATCAGTTTCCTTAAAAATAAACTGCATTAATTTTCATCCTTACACCAGCTACTGCAACCGTTTCCCTTACTCTTATTCAGTCTGGGCCCTGTTCATTTGTAAATGTCAAAACAAAACACTCTTCTTCTGTATTTTTAAGTAGCTTATTATTCTTATCATTTCCCGATGCGCAAGCAATCGTTTCGTTCCGACTCAACGAATGACCATCTGTTTGAGTGTGCTCAATTCCATTTTATCGTTCCCCCGTTACTGACCGCTGTCTAGTTGTCCAGTTGGTTGCACGGGCACATTTTTTATTCAATTTCTGAGGAATTTTCACAATTGATTTGAGAAATTTAATTTTTGTGCAAATTGATTCAATTAGTATCGTGTTAAATTCAGCTCTCACGAGCGCCTTCTCATTAACCGTTTCGATGATAGATCATACTCTATGTGGTTGGATATTCAGGAAGGCATTTTTGGATCAACAGATCACATGTAAATCGGTGTAAACTCTAACCGCTTGCGAAAGATTCAATGTGGAATCTTCCAATAAATTCGGCAAGTGAATTGGTTAACAGGCTTCCTGTCATAGATTGAGAAACGTGATAGGGTCTGACCACAAAGTCTTTGCTAGTTGTCACGCTCCGCGGTAGTTCTTCTGCGGCACTGACATGGCACTCTTTAGCTCGACCGTTGCATTATTACTTCTGGTAAAAGATTCTCTGTCCGTCATCGGACACTCTAGAGTTGAGATAGCTCTCTAGCTGTCGGACAAATTTCCAATACATCCTGAGGTCTCCAATTAGGAAACCATATTAGCTTTTTAATAGAGTCGTGCTTAAAGACAGCTGTGTGAGTGCAGATCTCTCTTCCACAACTGACAAGTTCGACGCCGGATCTGCAACACAAACTGCCATTGGATTTGAGTGGGCTCCACGATCATCATGGACTTCATGCATCTAAGCTTATATTGTTCGTTCACTTCTGTCCGGTTTTTGACTGCAACATGTTCACTACGACTGTCATCCTGCTGCTTTTAATCTAGTCTCTTCCACTTCTGACTCAGCTAGTAATAAAATCATCTACAGATCAACTTCTTCCTTCAGTTGTCGTGCCCGCGGATTGACTCGTGCGTTGTGTGATCTCAGTAATATTTTCGCTTAATCGGAAGCCATAGCTTGAGACAGAATCCATGATATCTCAAACACTCCATCAGTTCCATTTGGCCGTTCGGAGTAAGTTGCCTCATGAAATTGGTAGATATCTGTAGGTGTTAGGGAGGTTGAATATGAACTTTGAATACCGTACAATCTTCAACGAAGGCGCTAAAATGCGAGTGGCGATAAACCAACGATCCCAAATGATCAAAGCGAGATTGGATCACAGTGCTACGATAATTGTGAACAAATGATCAACGTTTATAACTTGTCGACGGTTGACAGATCGTTCCGGGGGATTAAGCGTAAAGTTGATGCCAAAATCTATGCATGCGAAATACGCTGATAACGTATACCTCTCAACTCCTGATGAGGTTTTCTAAACAATCATGTGGTTTAAGAGCGATAAAGTACATAGACATGGCGTTAGGTCCGAGTTCTACGTTTGAAGTTGTGTTCCCGTAATTTTCAGATACTTTTGTTTCGAACATTGCCGGAAGCTCTTTTGGTGTGCGCATCCAAAATACCTGAATGCCATTGACGGGACGACATATTTTCGCTTGAGGGCTGAGCAAGATGTAGGAATGAACAGTTTGGACGGTGACAGTATCTCGTCCGCAGTTTGGAATGCGTTTTGAAACGCATTGCATGTTCTGTCCACAGAGATGCATTCATGACTTGTTGAATCGGCATTTGTTCTCAGGCACCACACACTGGCTAGATAGATACGGTAAAATGTGGAGTTTCTTCCTGATTACAGCATCCTAGATCATAGTACAGCGAAGCCAATGCTAAGTTAAACTACGACCCGCGGCTAGTGGTGATCACAACGAGACAACCATGATGAAAAACTCATTCTTCGTGTTGGGGTGTCTGATAACCAGTTTGAAACCGCTGCGACCTCTGATCACCGTACTAATTGGTCTGCGTATGTCAAGTTATGCACATACCAATTCAGAAGTGGGAAGGTCACCATATACATGACATAAACGTTCGTCATAAACCGTAAAACTACGTAATTGGGCATGCACTTTACGAAGACGTTTTAGTCGTTGACAGTTCGTGCACGACTTGGACGTTGCAAGTGACAGCGCATCAAATAGAACGCCCAGTGAGGATATTCACTGTTCAGCTCATTTCTGAGTGAATCATGTTGAGCAACGTTTCAAAACTTTGCTACCGAAAAGCCGACGGAACAGACAGTTGAGAGATATTTTGTATAATTTCGCGAGCTGCCATTCATTCGGACGAGTACATGGGGAGACGTTCTAGTTTAGGAGAACTCGACTAGGAGTGTTAGTTTGTTTCCGGGTAGTTGGCATTCGACGCCGTGATGGCTGCTGAGTAGATTCATCTCTTTATCTTGCTCGTTGTAGCATGGATCCAGAAGAAGCCTCCAAAGAATGGGTGTGAATTAATTCAAATGTGTTGGATGTCGGTCGTGAACTGAGCGGTATTATCTAGGCGTTGGGGCTTTGACGGATGTCCGACGTTGGGTGTAAGTCAGTGACCCATGTTCTGTGCAGGCACTGAGTTTTCTTCTGAGGACATGCCGGAGATGACTAATGCCGATAAATACCGCTAGCACCTCCTTTCTAACGGCATTCTACTGCAACTGGGTTGGTTGGCAACGTTTGAAGAATAGGATTAACTGAACCATCGAACCGACGAAATTGTTTGAGCGGGCTAACTGCCTAGATAGCTTTGGAAAAGCTGATGGTATAACGAAGAATGTCCTGCGCAAAGATCTCTCATTCGCATCTTATCTGTTAATACAACTAGACAAATGCAATCAATTCGTAGCGAACAGGCATGGCGATAACGGTGAATAATAATAATAATTGCATAATTTTCAACGCATCTGTGAGAAACACGCTCAGATGAGCATGATCGGTATATGCATTTTAACGTTAAGCGCATACCGTGCACATAATTGTTAATTGTACAATACACTATTTGTAAAGATGGGGTAACAAAATAAACATATTAGGAGAGGAAAATCCCAGTTTATGAAGAAGCATTCGGCTCACTTGCTTTTAAAATGATAGTTCTCAAAATTATCAAAGTTCGGCAACGAAGTGTTGAGTAGTTACATCAATTCTCGCTTCACATGGTTAACATTGGCCTTATGGTCAAAGTCATGCCAGGAAAAGGATTTTTGAGGACGGAGAAAATGAACAGTCGGAGAATTTCGCCATTATTTAGTGTAGACGGTTTCAGGAAAATATGTACGAACTTTTGTCAAAATGAAGGAAGATAGGAGTTTCCAAATTTTTGTGGAAAAATGGACGGTCTTCTGGACTGGACATCGTTATTTCCTCAAAATCGACGGAATTTCACACACATCGCGAGCGTGCCAAGCGAGACTCGGGAAGAGTCCTCCAGGCAACGTAAAATGAATCAGATAAGGAAAGTTATGTTGTGAGGCTGAATGATCGTGAGCAGCATTGTGACAGATGAAGAGACTATTCAGAAAGTACCTTCAAGCTTGATTGGAAAACAAAACCGTTAAAGTAGAACATAGTAGAAAAGTGACAAAGTTACGCGTGAGACGAACCTGTCAGAGGTAGGAAATCTGACGACCGTTTTTCTTTGGACCCACGGCACTGCATTCCTTCGACGCACGACAACAGCCTCATCAAACCGCAGACCTTGGTTCGTTCTTCAGCTACAGACTCTACGGCCCGCCAAATGCAGATAATTTGTGATCGCGTCCTCCACAATGCCAGTTCCAGATGTACACAGTCACTTGAGAAATGTGTCCACTGATGTAAATCCTCAGTTGCCTCAATGTACCGCCAGATCACTTGCAACCACAGGTACAAGTGAACATTTTTATGCACCAAAATTTCCTTCGATTGATCCTGTCGCGCTCTTTCTCGTGATCTCGTTTGATCAAGCGCTTGCCATTGTTGTTCGCAAAATTCGCGTTTGAAAGTGCCATTCTATCCAACCTGTCTCCTTCAGTCATTACATCTCACTGAGATACCCTCACACTCATGTTATCTGTCAATCGCACTCTCCCACACTTGTGAATATGGTTTCGTTACGCACTGCAGTGAAACGGTTAACAACTAATCGGTCTACTCGAAGGCCGGGTATTCAGACACGCATGAGACCGACCCGGTCACACTTTTCGGTTCGTGCTTGCTGGTCGGTCGCCTCTGCTGGCATTTGTCGTGCACTTAGGCTCTCGGTGGCCCATCGCGGCCAATTAGTTTCACCTTACACCGCGCACGCATACAAACTGAGGTCTGCTCCTGTACTTGACCATATTGTTTGTATTAATAATACCACGTTTCCAGTGACCTCAATTAATTAAGATATTTCGCGTCGCTAGTTGTTGGGCGCATCGCTCAACGCTCGTCAAAAGAACGTACACCACACCTTAAGTTTGATTCAGCGGTCAAGTCATCGTCAGATTAAAATTGGAGTGCCATCTCCTTCAACTTACAAACAAGGGTAGGCAATTTTGGCGGGATATTCCTTATAATATGTTTTATGCTAGTCAGCTTAATGTTTCTCGATCAGTTGAAGTGGGTAACCGTTGTCTTCCAATATAGCAGAAATTATTTTTCATATCCGAGGTTGTCAGATATGCCAACTTTAAGGGCTCTATAAAATAAAGCACAGAAGGGTCGTGTTTGTAGGGGAATGGTCTTAAGGTGTCTATAGTACCCGGACCAAGTATGCTTGCTTTTTATGTCCCTAGGCAGATAGCCATTCATATTTTTATGCAATATGACATTGGGGAGTGCAGTTTTGCAATCATCATCAGTTTCCACCGGGTTTCTGGTATTCTTTTGCGAGGCTTTTAACCGGCTATACACTTGTCTCATTTGAGTTTCGGATTTGAAAATGATGAAAACTTTGTCCACGTGTCGTTGATAAAATTACATCGGTCGAACCACTGCTTTGGCCTGCTACTGAAAATAGCCCATAAGGATGTCCGCTGTTGGATGTCCTAGTGGGCGATTACAACACCTCAATTCATTTATAGAAAGTTCCTTGAACGTACACCTTTGCACTAAGTACTTTTTTAATGGGGACATTCAAAGTACAATATACAAGAAGAAAGCATGTTTCACTGAGCTCGGCTATACACCATAATATGCGGCTTAAATTGGCTCACCAGTTTGTAGGATCAAATTCACCCAGACGGCCGGCCTCAAGTATGCGATGGGCAAGTACCAGTCATACCGCTGATATATCAGGACGGTGTACGAGCAAGCAAGCAAGAAATAAGCCGAAACGGCAACGCGGCGGAACGGCAAGCAAGCACGTCGCGTGTATCGTGCGTTTGAGTATGCTGTGTACTTGTGGGTATCCACAATCGTTCGAACAAATATTTCGGCACACAGAGATTCGTAACAGGCATGGGGCAGTTAACGATGCGAACTCTAGCTTAATCAATAATAAATAAATGGGGTTGGCATAAAGGATGTTATATTACTTTCCAGAATCCTTCTGAACCGCATGAACACGGATGTAGTAGAATCCAATGTTCTTGAGGAGCAATGCGGATTCCGGGCAAATCGGAGTACGATCGACCTGGTGTTTGCTAATCAACAGCTTCAAGAGAAGTGCTGGGAACGCAGTCAGTCCCTGTATACCCTCTTCGTCGACTTCACCGAGGCGTTCGATTCCGTGAGCCGCGAGGCGCTGTGGGCGGTGCTTGATAAGTTTGGATGTCCAGGTAAGTTCGTCAATTTGGTTGGACTGTTGCATGTGGGCATGAGGGCGAAAGTGCAATCGTGTGGAGCTACCTCTGATGATTTTGACATTGTCACTGGCGTGAAGCAAGGTCGTGTCCTGGATTCATCCCTATCTAGCTTATATTTGACCGCCATGCTAACAGTCGCTTTTCAGAAATCTGGGGAGGAGAATGTTAAGGTAGAGTACCGGACAGATGGAGGCCTACTGAATATTCGACGTTTCGGCGCCCCAACCCGGTTACATACCTCAATGATGCGCATGCTTCTGTTCGAAGATGACAGCGCGCTGTTTGCACATAGCGAGGATGAATTACAGCGACTGGCTACGGCCTTCGCGACCGCGGCATCCAAGTTTGGACTGGATATCAACACGGGTATGACATTTTCTTTCTTTCAGCCTTCTCCGGGCGGAGGTGCTGTCTGTGCACCTTCACCCCAAATTCGCATCAATGGAGATGTTGTCGGCAGTTGCACAGATTTCTGCTACTTGGGCAGCAATCTGTCCACCGATCTGTCCGTGGACCGCGAGTTGAGAGCTCGTGTGGCAAAGGCTAGTGCTGCCTTCGGACGTCTTGAAAGGCGTGTTTGGAAGAAACACAGCCTGAAGCCGAGCACTAAGCCCTTCGTCTACCGCCCAATGGTGTTGTCTATACTGCTGTACGGCAGTGAAACGTGGACATTGTATCAAGGGAACGTGCGATATCTGAGCCACTTTCATTTGCAATGTCTAAGACGCATCTTGGGTATTAGGTGGTCGGACATGGTTCCGAACATTGGGGTACTGAGGCGAGCGGACATGAACGGGATGGAAGCCTTGCTGATGTTGAACCAGCTTCGTTGGCTGGGTCACGTTCGTCGGATGGGCGATGACCGTATCCCGAAGCAGGTAATATATGGACAACCGAGATCAGGTAAGCGAAGTCCTGGTGGCCCAAAGCTGAGATACCAGGATGCTGTGCAGGTAAGTCTTTCACGTTGTAAAATTAATATTAGGTGTTGGGAAGACTTAGCGTTGAACCGGACTTGTTGGAGGAATACGATTCGCACGGGCGTCCGCAAGCTCAACGAGCAGTTATTGCGCGGCCGAGAACAAAAGCGCGCGGTACGCAAGGGAACCATCGGTGCCATAGGTCGTGGCGACATGGCTATATGGCGTTGCGATGTGTGCGGCCGCGAATGCGCTGGGATTGGTTGGTCACCAGCGTACTCATGGTGCACCGTCGGCGAAGAGACGACGAGTTCGTTAGGCTCAGGTAGGTCATATAAACATATCCATTCTATTTTTGATAATGATTGCATCGACCAAGACCATGGTCGTTTGGCAACTAATCCACTCCTCTTTTCAGAAACTTGGGCATCTGTCATCTTCTACCTATTCTTTTCTTGAGCTTTGTTGGTGTATTAAATGATGAATCGTCCGTCTGATCTTTTCGTAGTTCAACTATGAGTTTTGTTTTTCAACTTTATCCTCTCCAGAATACACTAGCATGCACTCGTATATTGAAATGCTCCTTGTATTACATTTCACACATAGTTCTTCCTAGTATAGATCTTGTCATTGCAGTCTTTCTCACTGTTTATTTTTCGAGAGATAAGGGTTTCCTTTCCGAGCTAGCCATTCAATTGGCTAACCAGCATTGACCGGCTGGACACAAAGGCCTCACTCACACACCTACTGGTCTTATTCCTTCGGGTTTACACCGGATACGTGATGTGCAGGTAGAACCGCAAGTGGTGCAGCGCAAGCCACTTGGCGTGATGGTTTAAAGCGCAGGCGTCCTTTGGCTTCGGTCACTGTGACAGCCTCATCCGTTTTGGATGCCGCCAAACATGTATATTATTGCTTCTTTTGAAATTGGGAATCGAAATTGATGAAAGCTTTGTCCTTGCGCTATCGATGAAATTCCACCTGTTGAGCCGCTCTTCTGGCCTGTTATTCAAAATAGTTCAGGAGGATGTCTTGAAATGTGGTTTTGTGTAAACGGGTCGTATACACATTTTGGATTTCGAAACACCTGGGGGAATTATTCAACAACATCGCCAAACCGCGAGACAGACTGCTGGGTCATTCGGCTCTGTCGTCTCAACATATCGACTATCATTATCTTTTGCATTGCGGAAGTCGAGTCAACTGCACGGGTGGAACGTGAATAAAACTGTGGGCAATTTTTCGTCAAACGGTTTGAATAGCCTTCTAGTTTCAGTATTTGGGGGCTGGAATCTTAAGACTTGTCGATCCGTTATGTTTGCTTCGCAATCCATCCTAATGCGATTAAACTACTACTCAGCCCAGTGCTCTGTACTGAGAAGCTGCTGCTCTCAGCTGCAGCTTTGCAAGACTATATCAACGTTCGTGTTCAGTAGGAATTCCCGAGATCAATCGTACATCAGCGACCGCCACCTCGTCAGCCACTATCGAACATAACGGCCTGCGGTGCAGAACCACATGGGGTACTAGCTGCTCCTAGATGGATTTAACCAGACAGGTCCCCCGACGACCTGCCCCAAGAGAAGTTTACACGGCATTAAAGCTGTTGGTTTGCCGATTTACTATACTCCTACTTTCTCCGTGTGCCTCGTCCAATTCTTCCGAGGGCCTCCGTACTGTGCGAAGGCATGGGGAAACAGGGTTCTGGGGGAAGGTTTTCTTTTAGAGGAGCCATACCGGCGGATTTTGGTTACATAGATGTCAACAAGGGGCTGAAGGGCACACTGCGCGCCGTCGTGGACAGGTTCCAAAACAAGAGTCGCTAACGGCACAGTGTGATATATCAATCGTCAGCATATGGTCGCCCGGTGGGACCGTCGGTAGTGTACCCAAAGCAGAAGAGACTACGGTACAGCCGTCAAAAAGACCAGAAACTCCCTTCAACGGGCTGTTCTGGTGACAATAGTACACGTATTCTAGAGGCTCTCAATCCCGCTGGTAGACTGGTTTTTCTCATGTGTTGCCGACAAGAGACTTTAATCCCTTAGGCACCTTTTTTCCACGACGACATGCAACGGAGCGATTTGTTCCGCGTTTGATTTTTTCTATAACATGGTTCTCTAACTAGTCAGGTATGAGCCTATGGCGCGCTTGTTGAATCCGCCTGAAAATTCTTCCCAGACGCTTTTGACGCTGAAATATTTTTTCCTGGCCACTTTGTGCATAACGCCATCACAGTTTCGCAACTTACCCATACCTAATCATACGCACATATAGTTTTATTCATATGGGGGTCGCTGTATAACCTAGTTCCTTCACTCTGGCGAGCTTCGCCAGAGGTCAACCTTTGATTTTCTGCTCACATTATTAAAACGAATTGTGGGGTAACTTTCTATATCCATTTTGTAATAACTTTTCAACTATGAGCAATCGATTTTTGATTAACGACGCATTTTTGCCGCTGTTATCGACCGCTGGAGTTGAGGTGTTTGAAGAGTTTTGTCACTTTTGTTTGCTAGCAATGCTTCACTTTTGCAAAACAACGTTTCAGCATCAAATTTGCATGTTGTTCAAATCCATAGATTGAGCTTGCAAAATAATACAAACTTTGTGTGCACTGATCTGCTCTTCTCTCAGTTACTCAGTCGCTTGACAATAGTACACTGACTTTTCACTCAAAGTTTTAGGTCAGCCGTACTACAGACAACGTCACAGTTCTAATTGCGCTTCAGCACCCCACAGTAACTCCATAATGTCCTTACTTTTGGCATAAAGTAATTCGGAATGCTGTGGTGATCATCTTGGAACACCTGTAAACGCTTTTTTTGACCCAGTTCATTTGACCACCGCAACTTTCTGAAACCCCGTGACTATTCTGTTGCATTCGTTCATTTTGCTTTCACCAGCAGTCCTAGTGAGGTACACTTGCATTTACTTAGTCAATTCAGTAACTCGTTTTTAGCCGCTACAGTGTGCAGCCGTTTGTTTCACACACTTTATTGTTTACAATCAAAAGTTCTGTTCTAAATTCGGTAGTCGATAGTCTTTTCCGTGTTGCTCGTAAACGGTTCGGTCGTAACAGTGAACACACTGAGTACTATCATGTGATTGTACGCCTTTCCAACTAAACTGAATTCTAAGAAATGAACAAGTCGTGGTCAGCCGTCCCCCGCTCTTGGTGTTTTTTGACCTGCTGACCATGGTGTCGTCCAATTCCTACTTGTTATCATAACGGACATACGCCAACTCAAATGCGTTACTCGGTGAGATTACCGCGGCTCCGACTTTGTGCCCATGAAAAGGTCGCTCAATTTACCTTAGTGACAATAAAACTACATTCGAATGAATGAGCGCTGAGACCGAATGAAAAAACCTGAACGGAGCAATATGCAAGTGTTCAAAACCTCTCAACAAAACCCCGTGTTCAAAAACCTTTCTACGCAGCTACTTTATTTCTTATCGAACTACACTGCTACTGCGTGAAGACAGTGTGAGTATCTTCCATGAAATTCACGTTTTAGGGAAAAACCTGGCACAGCCAAATGGTTTTCTATTCATTGTCATGGTCGGTCGCTCAAAATTCTCTTCCATTCGTCACTATTAAATACAAGTCCTGGCCAATCGGTAGTCAAACGGAACTCGGTTCTTCACTGGGCGGCACTATGGTGCATTTGGTGGCTGAAGTGTCTGATCTAGAGATTAGCACCAATAGTGGTCTCATTCATTCCGCCGACTGTAGGACGATTGATCGAAGGGCCTTGTACAGAATAAACATGCTTAAACGCCCGATAAGCTAATTCACTCCGGGGGCATCTAGAATAGTGTTTGCCACTTGTGTTGACCTCCACCCAAAAACTGATGTCCAAGCCCGAGTTTCTTACTTGAGTCGAAATGTTAATGTGATAGAAATTGTTCAAAGGCAGCGGAGGTTTCTCCAAAAATTCTATTCGGATAGACTGACAACGTTTAAGTTGTCCAGCTGTGAATAACTGGGGGACGTAACGAATTTGATACTTATTTGCAAGATAATCAAACAGGGTGTCCCACGTTAATCGGTACACGTTCACAACAAGCGTGGCCACTTCTTGAATGCATACCAGTACTGTTCATGCATTCTGCGCTGACATCGTTGTTCTCCTGTGCGTGTTTGTCGGCCATGAAACTAGTTACCGGAAACGGCTGTGTAGGCGGGTAGTGTTCAGTCACCTAGGGCCACTTCAGCGATATCAGCTGTCTGCTCAAGGGTTCGAGGTTGGAGGCTCAAGCCACTCGGATGTGGTCAGTCCGTCCTCTTCGATGTCCACCGGTTTTAGTTGACCTGAAAGCCTGTCCTCGAATGCTAGTCGTAGACCGTGATTTCTTCAGTCAGCGTAGGTTGAAGATTATTTTGCTGAAGGATCCGCTTTATTAGCACATAATATATATAACGTTATATGGAATGTTATATTTGTAATAATATATTCCATATACCATAAATATACACGTATATATATGTATGCATGTATGCCTGACCTTTTCTGCTACCTTGGCTTGGTGGTCAGGCTTGTGTGCTGTTGTGATCCGGAGGGCTGTGCTGACTGCAACCTCGGTCGTTGCAAGTTCAATCGTGTCAGGTTGTCCAAAGGGGAGCAGCAAGACAAAACGCAGATGCGTCCGTTGCGAGGCGTTCGTTGTGTATCGTGTGGGCGTGTTTTGTTCTGGTTTGGTTTTTTATTTTCTTTTTTGCCTGATCTGATTCTATGTATGTGCGATTGTTTTGTCCATGCAGTATCATCTCTATGTGAATGTGCTGAATGTCATGGGTTGTGACTATTGAGCCTGTTCTGGTTGGTTGATGCTGATGCCTATGTGTGCGCATGTGTAACATGCTGCCTTTCGGTACAGGCTTTTGAGCCAAACGCTTTGGTTGAGGGCTTTAATTGCTCCCCTGTTTAGGTCTGGGCGTCCTGGCAGTATCCTAAGCCCATAAAAACCATGACTTCACAACAGAAACCAAATACCGTACTGCATCGACCGTCGCTCAGGTTAAACCGGGTTGCCCTATCTGCTGCACGTGGCAGGGTGGATGGGCAAAAGTATGCTACTGCCAGACACTCACCCTCATACCGTCTTCCCAATATTAATCCCCGAGCAGATAATGGTGACTCCAGTTTCAATAACCCGAAGGGCAACCTGAAACAGGCCCGGGGACGCAGGACGCTTTGTGTTGGAGCATGGAATGTGCGCACGCTGCTGGATCGACGCAGGTCCAAAGGGCAGCCGGAACGGCGCACTGCACTGGTTGCGATGGAACTGCGTCGCTATGGAGTCGACGTAGCAGCCTTGAGCGAGACAAGGCTTGCAGACCATTGTAAGCTAAGGGAAGCAGGTGCCGGGTACATCTTCTATTGGATAGGTTACCAGACAGATGGTGCTCGGGAGAATGGCGTTTTTTCGCATCCGTTGATCGCACCAACGCTTTGATAAAAGGCGACCTGCACGGCATCAGCCCTTGAATGCTGTCTATGCGCCTGCTACTCGGTCGAGGTAAGTGTGCTACATTTGTTAGTGTTTATGGTCCAACTATGTGACACACTGATTATAGAAAGGACCAGTTCTACGATCAACTGTCCGCCACAATCCGATCAGTGTCGGTGACTGATCGACTGTTTTCTTGGATGACTTGAACGCTCGAGTCGGGCGCAACTCGGTAGCTTGACCGGAAGTCCTCGGACCCTACGGTATTGGTTCATTCAGTGAGAACGGTGATCGTCCGCTCCACCTGTATGCCACTCACGAGCTGGTCATCTCAAACACCCGATTCCAGTTGGACGCGAACGACTTCACGACGTGGACCAATTCCCGGAGCGGTCATCACCACTTGCTTGACTACGTGATTGTGCGACAGCGCAACATTCACGAAGTGCGTATCACGCGAGTGATGCGCGGCGCTGAGTGCAACACCGATCACAGACTGGTCGGGACTAAGTTATTTATCCATGTACGCAAGTCAGTCTATTGTAGATCTTCCGGACAACGGTAGGAGTTGTATCTAAAGTGACTGGAAAACTGCGAGACGAAGACTGCTTTTCAGTGTACAGTCGCGGCTCGTCTGCACGACGCTCCTGTGTCCACCACCCCTAAGGATATGTGGTAGTTCATCAACCAAAGGAACACGACGGCAGCCGCCGAGACGACTGGTGTCAAACGCTAGAAACGTCCGGACTGGTTCGACACCAACAACGCGGTTATCGCCAAGCTGGTACGAGAGAAGAATATAGCATTCGCTGCTCCACGGTGGACCTGGGCAATGAAGCAAAGAAGGTGACGTTCCGAAGTATTCGCCGTCAACTGGCCGAGTGTGTTCGTAGAATCAAGGACAACTGGTGGATGAAGCATTGTGAGCGGATGCAGGGCTTTGCAGATCGTCAGCAGCATAAGGAGGTCTACGACTCGCTCAAAGTGAATTCTGGTCCATCTATTCAGTCTACTAAAGCACTGGTAGACGTAGACACTGGCTGTTCTTGCACTCAGTCAGAGGAGCTGCGTGCAATCGGTAAAACGTGAATATCTCCGTTATCTTTTAGTTAAGAAATAATTCGTACCAACTAAAGTTGTTCACAACTAGTGGAATGTTGCAGAAATAAAAATCTTGAAATTCTGTTCCCTAGAGATTTCTTTGTTTCAGTCTTCCGAAGACGTAAACAAGAAATGTGCAGTTGTTTAATGACACAGGGATTAATGGAAAAATAACGCAAAGTCGCATTCTACGTTATTGCGGAAATATGAAGGTAAAATATAATGAAAATCGACGTCATACACGTGAAAACACATGTTTTTATTGACATTTCGGCGTGATTTGGCAGGAAAGCATGATTATAATTTCGACAATCGAACTGTTGTTGAAACATGAGTACTAAGCTTTTTATAATACCACAAACGTGAGAGACGCCTATAACCTAATTCAACGTGGGACAATTCACCATGCTTCACCACTCATTGGTACCACTGTTGTTAACTATTCCATGGAATCAGGATGTACGCTAGCGTACATTCCAGCTGGAATGGAAACAAAGTGAACTGCTGGAAGAATGATATCAAAGAACACTCCCAGCAATTCGCCGGGATGGTGCTTCAAGGCCGAACCGAGTTAAAAACGGCCATTTAGATGGCCTAATTAGGCGCGAAAAAAGATTTTTCAAATTATTTATGAAATATTAAAACGGATATTGTGGGACAAATAAACATATCTTATGGAGCATAATAGAAGCGTTGCATTGAGAAAAATCAGCTATACGTAAAAATTGTTCATATTTGCACTTTTGTTGCAAAAAAGGTGTCGACATTTTTTTCGACAAAAGCATCATGTTGGCTTTCCTCATCGATTGTACGTCCTGAAAATGCTTCCGTCGAAATTTTCGTGGTAGAATACATAACCAACATCGCGGCGACGCTCAGTTTCGCGTGGTTTTGTAGATATTATTGAATTTGTAATCCTCGGCCACGTTGCGTTTACATTGCATTGTACACAAAATATCACAGTAATTCCTAAATAAAGCTATGCCGCCACGGTTGCTGCTTAATTATTCACCTGAATTTTATGTTCGGCTTGATTCCTTTATAGTATTTCCAGTGGAAAAGGGTCCGCGTCTTCACCTGGTTGTTTCTACCTACGGTATAGTGTAAACATGGATAACACGTCCCACTCTATTTGTAACAACGTGCGTATTGTTTTGTTTATAGCTTATTGACTATTGTTGAATATAGCTTGCCACATGTATGCGAGTGTGTGCTCATTTATGTGACAGATAATGACCGAATTTGGTATTCATTATTTATCCGACGAAAACATTGATTCCCACTTCCACCACTTCAGCTACAACCCTCACATCTTCGTATCATGGACGATTATGATTCCGATGACAGTTGGTGTATGGTTTCGCCGGCTACAGACTTCACTGACGGCTGCCAGTATGCAGTCTCATTTTTGACCGGAACTGAAGGCGATCATTACAACTTATGCCCAACGGTCTAAATACACGTATATTCTGAATTATCCCGATTTCTGCTTATCAACGTTGATCATAGGTTAAGTGAACTGGACAAAAGAGTTACTTGTGTGAACATATACCACATAATTAGGCGT
>JTDE01008010.1:11405-28818 GCA_014338405.1 Paragonimus skrjabini miyazakii | reverse complement strand
AATGACATCTACCGATATCAGTTTACTTGACAAATTTTCTGTGTTTGCAGAACGAGTCACCAGTTACAGACTGGAAATGAGGAACGTGCAGAACCCAATCGGACGTAGAATCCTTCAACATTCCGATACCACAGCCACCTGGGTTTATAGTGAACATGCTTCTGCCCCTGTGCGACACGCACCTTTGATGCAAACTCACTTTGATATCTCAATATAGCTAGCAATCAATTGCGAGACGCCCAATGGGCACCTACATCAGCATACCAAGTCGGTTTGCGCCAGAAACCACAGACCTATTATGTGTACCCGAACGGATCGGATGTGCGCCCAGGCACTGTGCTGGTAGTCAGGAAAATTTTGCATTATTGTGTGGATGTTATTTGGTTGCAGTTTGCATGTTGATTTTACTCTTGCTCTTCGAGTTGATAAATTTCAACAGTTCATTCTAAGCATTTTTGGTGATGTTGCGGAAACACTTATGACGGGATTGATGAATCATATTTTCTCCGTCTTTAATCACGTTATACTACAGATCATTCTCGAATTCTCTTTTGATGTTTATCCTCAGAAATGTTCACAGTGAGATTGTTCAGTGTGCTACACGAAAAAAATCTTTCACACATTTTGAACTGTTAATGTATGTGAACTTTTACGCTTGAGATTTTTCTAAAGTTTATCGATCCCTGAATCGTACATGTAGAAAAATGTTCAGTACTAGTTAGGCATACACGTTTGAACTTATTGTGTTGTTACAAGTGAAACTATAGACATCGGATGACAACATACCATCCAGTCCTGGTGCTTCTTTTCGATAGGGACGAACTGGGAAGTCCATGGGAATGCGACAGCTGAGATCAACTGTGAGTGATTTTCAAATTGAGACTACTGTTCTGTTTGGATCAGATTCATAGCTGCTCAGCAACGGGCAGCTAAACTCAACTTGTTTGAAAATGCTTTAAAAATAACTGACCAAAGCACCGTTCCATCCCAGATTCAACGAATGCTCGTATGGACGCAGGAATTGTTTGAAAAACCGATTGCCAATGATATATTTGGAAGGGTGTTTCAAGAGGCACAGAAGTGCTCATCGCGTTTTCAGTATGACAGGAATAAACTCAGACAACCGGATGCTTCACTTTGGTAAATACGTACAGGTCTATGTGTTAGAATTGACTCATGCAAGCTTCACACGGCTATATCGATTATTTATCTCTAGCATATATCCTGAAGTTTGAAACTGATATATTAAGTTTACGATTATGGAGACCTACAGATGGATTGTACCAACACGTCATCACTTTCTGCCCACCACCCGCCCCATCGTATTCCATCAAATGGAGGAATACTATCAGGTAACACCAACGAATTCACATTTACATGTAAGGGAACGGGACACACATGTACCAACGAACATGAAATCACATGCGGTTTTGATCGCATACGCAGAACACTGTGTATTGGCACACAAACCGCTCACTCATTCACAGAGCAAACACGTTTTGCCATTTCCTGAAGTATATTTAAGAAGCGAATAGAACTACACTTAATCAGTTAGTATTACATCAGGTGGTTATAAATGTTGGTTAACCTCAACCATCAATCTGATTAAACGAAGTAGAGATTGAACGTGTCCGGTAAACCAACGAGCAAATGGCATTGACAGCCGAGAATACTTCCGCACACACAGTCGTAGTTGAAGCTGATCGAATGCCCCATATGCACTGCTGTGTTCCCAATTACAAATTTGGCAAACCGCTTAATCCAATGGAAATGTTTGGGCATTCATTAATATGCCACAGTAGCTTAACAATCTACAGTTGAGTGACAGTTTCTGAATGTTGTCAGAACCAAAAGTAAAGCTGAAACCGTAGCTGGGCAATACTTGAACTGGTCGACTTGATCAATTGTGAACACAAGTTTGCTTGTTTAACCGATCTTACGAAGGTATATTAAATATGAGTGAAGCCAGTCGGATGTAATGAGTTCAACACGTATACTTGTGCTCAAATTAGTATCATTGCGATAACCTCGGCTATTCGGAACAATTACTTCTACAGAAATTTGATGGCAGTAGAGTAGCAAATGAATGAGCATTGCCAGTGAGAAGCACGAGAGACCGTGCTTTTCAGAAAGCTCTTCGCATAATATCCATTGTCCCAATATGGCAAGTTTGTGAACTGGTCAACTGAGCGATTGGGACGAAACGACAGATTGTGTTCTGTCTTCTCACCGGTTCCAGTATTAGACAGCGACAGATGTTGGTTCTCACAATCGATCTTGGCCTTATGTCCATTACTAACGTTCCTAATCAATGTCAGTTAACGTTAACTAAAGTGTACTTCTTTCAATTCAAGCTCATCCATAGATTACCATAAACTGCAACTATATCTCTCGACATGCTTTTTTATAACAGTGTACTCAACCAACTTGAGAATACGCCAATTGGTTGCCGACCAAATTGTTGGAAAATTATCGTTACAACATATAACCCACAGTTAAGGTGGGGAGGTTGATTCATATGTAATTGAGATGTGGGTTAATAATTTTAAACTGAAAATAAGTTATTGTAAAATTTCAGTTCCATGCCTACCACCATCATTTGGAAGCAACCATTGAATTTGGCTCACTAAACAAAATGTGTGTATCTTGTGAGTGAACGTGTCACGCGAGATTGGTTGTGGTCTATGTGTGTACAGACCAGACAATGAAGATTTGAGTTCAATTCGACTGGTTCTGTAAACCACAGCGAATCAGCCTCATAAATCAGACGTGTGCAAAAACAAATACGAGGTGAAACACCATATATCAACCAAGATAACAGTAAACAATATAAATTTGTAGCATTCCAACTAGTCTGGTTTTATTGGATTCAATAAATGTATTGTCTTGGGTTACAATTCGTTTTTTCGGTGCATCCATCACCTCCAACAACATCATGCGGAGAAGCTGCGAGACCTCATACATGATGAGTGCAAGTGGTTCTACTCGTATTAAGTTGTTCTGCTTCTACCTGATTTTGTGTTCTTGCGCATTTTGTGAGAATTATTTGAGTCTCTTCATTAAACCTAACAAAATATATTCATCGAATTCTACAGCCTCCCTCCGTATTTTATAAGAGAGTTGGTGAGTTTTTCGTCGCCAACCCTAAAAGCTGTCTATTCAAAAGTGCTCCACCTAATGCCAACTACCCGCAAACAGACTGACACAATGCACCGATGAACACGAATGTGGCATCAATGCATGTAGTTTAAACTAACGATCCTAAGACTTACATTCACGTCACCTAGTATCGAAAAACCCAGGTGGAAGTTCTTAACAGTTATGACAAACAAGCCTGATATCGAGGTACACAGTCGCTTAGGTACTGATTGATGAGCGCTGGACTCTTCCAGAACAAAGTCTGATGCGGAGGTTTCAAACATGATGATTTCACAACAACTGATGAGAAAATGTTAATGGGATTTATTTTGAAGATCGGTTCTGCCACCGAGGTTTCACCAGACCGCATGAAATTGTCACAATTGCGGTGATATTGAGGGCAGCTTAGCCGAAGATATTGAACGGTTTGAATTGTAATGTTACCAACCGAGTGTACATAATTTCAACTATCTACATTTGTTCGTTGAGTTGATATTGTCGGAGTAAATAGCTGCTGGCCTACCTCTCAGTCAGTCTAATTGTAACAGACCCACCATAAATGAATCCGTATTAACTGAATAGATTTCTTCAATATGTACAGCTCAAGATTGTAATCATCTAAATATACAACCACACCTTTTATCTGAACTCCTGTCTCTCTCTACACTGAAGAGTCCAGAATAGTTCAACTCAACTGTCGTAAACAAATGTCGCGCTAGATTTTGCCAGACAGATGACAAAGGGACCATTGATGGCTTCCCCACTAAACCGCAAACGCCACAGCGAACTACGCACGATTCATTGACTCGCTTAACCACAATATCACCCTGCATGATCCAGAGGTGTCTCCTTAGGGTACACGACATATCAGACCTTCCGAAATCACCACCAGATTCGTGACGATATATTATTATGAAGTCATTGATGTTGTAGCACCTAGGTAAAACAACGGGGTGCCTGGTCACAAAAGTTTAAGTCTACAACGATAATCGGACACCTACCGGTATAGCTCCTTCAATCATGAAGGGCCACACGTTCTTTGAGGAGATCCTCCGAGATTGATAAATGGAGCTGTCAAAATCAGATAATTTTGACGGTAGGGCGTAAGCGTAAGCGAACAAACAGGTCGTGTTCATCTTTGTCCATGCTACAGATTGAACGTTACTTGATAGCCTTCTTAATTCGATGTCGTTGAGCTCGATGTGACATTTGGGTTTCAGTGGCCACAACCTGAAATGTCGATTCAAGAACTCAAGACCTTTTCGCCACTTGTCTGTTCCTAGGCTGTCTGATAAGCCATACGAAGCTACGTCTGTTGGGTTTTCTTTCGATCGCTGGTGTCTTCATTGTTTGGGACTCGATGATTAGTGGATCATAGAAAGTCGGTTGGCAACGAACGGGCCAAAATGTCGCGTACATAGCAGAAGACAACTGTGGAACCTGTCCAAAAATAACATTTTCGTATCACCTTCCTCAAGTTGTCAAACATGACTTATTCATTAGAGCAGAAAGAAGACATATATTACGATATGTTAATATTTCATTTATTCTGATCAGTCGCAAACGTAAAACATGCAAGTTATATACATCACATATAAGGACATTCAGGGATTGGACACGCATACACGCACACCAAGTATTGTGCAATCACGACCATGGCAACCCGATAGGTTGCCTCAACCACTTCTGCGAACAAAACGTCGCTGGTAAGTTCGGATGAGCAACGCTTCACAGAAAACTAATAGCTTCGGGTTTCGAAGCTTTTTTTCTGCTCTAACTAAGTGGCTGAAGGGAACTCAGTGTTTCAAAGATGATTTCACGTACTCTCATAGCCCAAACTGCTGCGACGAATTCGAGTGGCTGCGTAGCTGCCGCTTTGCGTGTTGCAACGTTTGCCTCGTAAACGGTAATGGGCTGTGTCACGCGTCATTCTTGGCGTAACACGGCCATCCCGTGAAACTTTTCCCAGGCGTCACCAAAACCATGCAGATTGGATGACACTACCACGATAGCCTGCGAAAACAACGTGCGGTGTGGAACTCGGAAGCTGTCAAGGGTTTTAAGCTTGTCAACAATGTTTGCCACTATTGATGGTTTATTAGACACTAGTTTGTTCAATCTTAAACCACTGCTGCACAACTGCTGAAGTAAACGTTTTCCAGTCGGTAGCCATGGCGAAACAAATCCCAAAGTGTCGCATAGCGAAAAGATACATGATGGTATCCCCCTCCCAACCTCTGCTCTGTCTCAGAGTTGCGGACTCAAACGGAACTCATCGGGTTCACTGTCATATTGAATACCCAAAGTACGTCGTGATGGTAAAGATACAGCCCTAATATCTACCACAGATGGTATATTCGGTATTGACGCCGGGAACTCACAGTCATTCGAAACCCAGAGTCTCAATCGGAAACATATCCTGGCAAGAATGCCACAGGCCTTGGACGTCAACCCTCAATCTTCGCAATTTTCTCGTAATGCAGGACTCGCGCAGAAAGACGTGGAGGTAACACCAGATGGATGCTAAACCATTTAGTATTTCACTGAGTCTATTGCAACATCATGTTCAGACCACCGCACGAATTGGAACATACCTGAGTTACCTGAGTGCGCACCTGCAGAAACTTCCCCTAGATATCCGCCAAAACTGTCACTTTCTATACGCGGAATCTCAACGATACGCTTACTGGATTCCAGTAAACCCGTGGCCTTTATATAACCTGTCATTTGGGGACGATTCCTTACATCTAGCCACACAATTGAAGATTACTTGGAAGCTGCCGGGTTTCTAAGGATCTACTACAAGACAGTGCGGCAGTTGCCATCGATGTGAGCAACCTGAATCACGATGAGCTCAGGAGACCCTCTCAATGTATCAGTCTTCAATATGATGCTGCATCACGCTCGCATTCTTCGAGAACATACCGGCATCACGGTTAGGCTCCACCTTTAAGTTCAACAAGTGTTTCGAGGCCATTGGGTAGTTGTTAAAAAGGTGAGATGCTGGAACTCCCGCTCAAGGGAACTTCATAATAAATACTCGGGATGGAGGTGGACGGCAACACCAACAATAACGTCACCAAATCCACTCTGTAGAGCGTGAGGTCAGTCAATGACATTTCCTTCAACTCAATATCATATAGAGCGTGGATCTGGGTCACCAATGTAGGGACGTCCTGTGACAGCCAGTTGACGGACGACTTTGCCTGATATTCACTGGTTGGGGATCCGCACAACAAACGACTGAGTAGGTTTCTTACTGCGTACGGCTGTCTACGTATCCAAAGTGTTTGATCTAGAATCCAGTGCGTTTCAAGCACAATACAACAGATGAGAATGTTGACCTCACTACCCTCAGTCTTAGTGAATGGGATGTCCAACTAGAGTATCCACCCAATGATCTCCTTCTTGACGGAAGTGATAAATCACATAAGCAAGCCATCGATGGAGTAAGAGTTGTCGACGGTAACCGTCTGATCCTCATCTGGGGACTTCAGGTTCAGCTGGGCATTCATACAATAAGTTCTTTTGGTCCGTCAGCCGTTGTAGGTAGGGCCGAGGCGGTGCCCGAAACACCGAAGCGATCTAAGAAGTCTCTGTTCACTAGTCTGATATCCAAACCGTTGTCAACAGAGGCATAGAAGACGTAGGTCCTAGAAAGAACCACTACGTGCATCTGGATTACATCCAAGGAAACCTGCTCGCCAAAACAACTAACAGCCCCAGTCTTGAAGTATTGAAGTGTTCACCGAAAGGATGTTGGGTTTCAACTGTAATAAGCTATTAAGTCAACCACTGCACCCATCCATACAGCACCTCGTTCCTTGCTTGTAGTGAATAACTACATGAGAGACCTTGTGGCGAATAAAACATAATCCCCCCTAACGAACAAATTCCCATCTCAGTTCAGCCCTCACTAAAGAGAATTCTGTGAAGATTTGGAACATATGAACCTGCTTACACAAGGATCAATCATCCGGAAGAGGTCACACTCGCATGTTGTTTGCCGTATATGTCTAGGCCGCTGACTGTCTATTGACATCTGCTGGTTTATTCGACTTGCTCGAGTCACACAACAGAGTTGGATTAGAGGTTTTGTGGTCGCTGTTGCAAGCGAACTGGCCAAACTTACCACGAACAATTCGGGCATGTTGTGAACCAAACTCATGAATCTGTTAATTGGCTGTGACCTATCTATTCTATCTAAGCTAGTTAGGGAGTTCAGCTCGGACGAGCAGTTCCTCTGAATTAGTACTTTCTCACAGCTCCCCAGTTTTTGGCAACTTGAGGAGCACGTTCGCTGTATTTTGTAGAGGCCTTCTAGTGGTTGATATATCACTAATAGTGGAGCGAACAACATAGTATGATTTCCCAAACAGATCGCTCAGTATCATGCGCTCTAGATTATGGCAGGATGATTTTGGAAACAGTACACATTACTCAATGGCTTTCTTCGCATGATGCTACAATAGTGCGGCAAGTAAAACATCTGTTGACCGTCATCTGCTGCCCTCCTTTTAAAGTAACACTCAAATTGCCTAATAAACATCGAGCATTTTACAGGATCACCATCAAGTAGGCACAGTTCAACTCTGAAGAGAGTAAGAATGACAGCCGTTGGCAAACAAATTTATTTTACCGAGGAATGCGTCCAATGAAGAAAAATCTTCATTGTCCAACTCGCTGATTGTCATGCTACGCGCGCACTCGCGTTTACGAATCACAATTCCGGTCCACACTACCCCAGATTTCCGCTCACACGTCGTGCACACTTCTGCGCGGTTTGTGGGTGTGATCATCACCATCTGTCAATGGGTTTTTCGCCGTCGTTACACGTCCGTTAGTCAGATCCGGTTGAGCAATAGTTCAGTCGGTTGCCCATGTTGTCTCCAATCTGCTCAGTGTGGGCTCTTAGAAGTGCCGTCTCCCCGCGTTGAGGTATTCTGCTGAATGTTGGAATACTTGCACCTTCGATTTGATAATCCATCACAATATGATGGATTGCCCAAGGTGAGATGCTCATCAGATTGAACTGGCGTTACATTAGCAGCTAGCCTAACATTGTGATCCTCCGAATACTGCCTTACTTGTGCATTCTGGTCAACCGTGTGCGACCGTTCGAGATCAACGTTAGCATATATATCCCCATCTTCCACCAGGTCACACAGCAATCTAGTTTTCTCAACATTCATTCTAGACCATGCCAGCTTGAACTGCAATGCGAATTCCGTTTTGACTTCACGCTCCTTAGGCTTAACTGGCGGCAACGTAGAATTAGCTTGCAAACTATTCACGTTGCCTGCCGATACACGACTAACATAAGTCAGAATCTGCAGCAACCTCTACAAAACTGTGGAGCTGTCTGTCACACCTCGCTTCTTCCTTGGCTTCCATTGGGTCGGATTTCCTTGTGATCAGTGACGATTCCATATCACGTATCGCTGAGCATTTCATCGACCCAAGTCTGTTCGTAGAGAAAGGCGTAACACGAAAACTGATCCCAAACTTGAAAAAACAAACAAATTTGGCCTCACATATTGCTACAGCACCACTGAAGAAACACAGCAATATCCACAATACGGAAACATCAATGATTTGATCAACCTACTCACAGTTTGTTTCCCATTCTGCAGTATACATCAGTTGTCAACCATAACGCAACCCGGTACAACATTGGAAACAGACACCAAGAGGCCCTGGCTTAACCACTCCGCAGATTCATTGGACTGGAATGATTTGAACTGTCACGCGATTAGGCCAGGTCAGGAGTAGCGAATTGCGCCGCAAACGATTATTGATAAGTTAGCTGAGTAAAACAAGAACATACATACATCGGGGTGGTAGAAAAACAGAGAATACAAATAAGAGAAACAAATATTCTCAGTGCAGTAAACACAAAGTATATACGTAGCCACGTCTCAGTAAAAGGCCAGAATTGCTGAAAGTCGGGACGGAACTGAGATCGATATATTCAGTAAACGTGTGAACAACCTTTGCACTCAATCAAATACACACAATTACTGGATGTATCAACAACCAATGGGTCTTCAAGATGCACCACCATTCCACGCAGTGTCGTCCACATTCGAGAACCAGTCCTAAGTCTTGCTTCCTTTACATATTACAAACAGCCTCCGACGTTTCTTGTTTCACTGTGATAAGAATACTCCTCCATTCACTTTGTGTTTTCTTTAATACTGTGATGAATAGCCGCGCAAGTTGTCTTTCGCGAACCTGTTCAGTGCAACATCTGTTGGCAACGTACCCATTGTTTATTTGTCCACTGTAATTAGGTGACATGAACATACGCACCTCTGTAGGATTCCATAGAAGTCTGGGCTTCACATTGCTTGCATCTGCCTGTTTCCGGTGTAGATACATTTTGCTAGAGATGATACATCCTTGCGTGGTTTTTTTGCAGCCGGACTTTCCTCCAAACGCTATCGATCAAACAATCCAGAACTAACGGCTCGTCGCTAACAGATTCTAATCTCGTTGGTCAATCGGTTTGAGAATCGATCTGCCTGGGTGAGTGCAAAACTGTATCAACCCGATTTCGTATTCTACTCACGAAAGTGTCGTCTGCGCAACACAACCAACTTGTTAGTGGATTCGCAAACTGAGCCAACGCTTTCTTCTTCAACAGTTCCGGAATAATTACTGTGCATCGCAATTCGCGACTACATTCAAAATCAGAAGACCAAATATGGGATTAATTACAGTGTGTAACCTCAACCGTGGGTCGGCAGATTAGTTGTCACCACATAAACGCCAGCGGTCATTGCACCCAATCTCTTGCGAGATAAATTGGGAGACCTGGATGATTATGACTGAATATCAGACTCTCCACAAACTCACAATTCCCAACATGGGTGAATGTTCATTCATTCTGATTGGTTCGACTTGAACTTGGATATTAAATTACATTTGATACCGTTCACCGTTTGATATTCAGTAGTCATGCTGATTTTGGAAAACGTGGGGGCAACTCGAACGTGGTGGTGGTGGTGGTTTGGTGCAGAAGTGACTAAAGTCGCAAATGCTAAACAAGTTGTCAATAGTGGTGCCAACCGAATTCTTTAACTTCCGATGGCCGGTCACATGTCTACTCAACTATCTTTCCTTGTCATGTTTGCAAACTATACGCAAATGCTTATCAGTTAGCACATTCACGTTTTGCTTTAGTTAGTTCCGGTAATCCTCTAGGAGAGCACAGTTACTAGAGGGTTCTCACTGCATCATCACTGAGTTTTTCGAAAGATCAACGGTTGCCATTCTTTTGTAGTGTCTGACCCATCTTTTTGAAACTGGTTTCTAATTGTCACACTGTACTGACGAAAAGAAAATGTAATTTTCCTGAGCATCCTATCCGCTAATCAATTTCTGTTCGCATGCATGTTCCGCACATAAATTTACCTGTTCGTCTGTTACTAGAGGTGTCGATCAAAAATCGATCCCACCGTGCTCATGTGTAATGCTTTCTGCAGGGCAAATTGTACGTTTTCAGAGCAACATGCCTTCCAGTTGTTTGTTTTGTCAGTGTTGCTGGAGTTACCGGCAGAATCGTTTGTTGGAACCAAACGGGATTGTTTATCCGAAAAGTAATCCGATTTTCCACGAGTTGCACTCCGGTGAGTTTTTCAACCTCTTGCATGTCTGTTCTGTTTACGTGTGGATTAAGAACGTTAGTTCCAGAATAGACTGGAATCGACCTCCGTCCTATTTTTCAACCAATTTGGAAGTATACAGTTTGTTTTCTCTCTAACCGCGGGTTTCTGATTTGTTTCTGATGGAATTTTACAAAAAGACTGAAGACGAATACCCCTCAAAAGTATGACGCATTTGTCACCTGTCATTTTCCGCAGAGTGCTGAAGTCTCAGAATTGCATGGTCACTTATTCCTAAGGAAACATTTAATTTTGAAAATCGACTCTGGTTCTTGTTTTCCGTTATTTCGAGATCAAGTAACGAGGCTTCCTGTTCTGACGTACACTTGTTTGCTTGCTGGACATTCTGCTGCATGCAGTTGGAGACGCTTCCTTCAAAAGTCCTCTGGTGAAAACTTCACATGTCATATCCATCACTGATACGTTTACGTCCCCGAGTAGATGGATCATCGCTCACCCACTGAAGACCTTATTTATAGTGTCTAGCAAAGTTTTCCACTTGTAGCATCACGTCTGCAATATAAACACATTACAGATATGGAGAATCGTGTATGGGCGTACACATCAGCAGTATGAAGGTTTTTGTCACCAGTTCGAAAATGCTGGTTCGTAACTAACGGAAGCAATACGAATTCGGACCTATCATCCTGCTTATCGTGTCTACAGTGAATCATGCATGAAGGATTAAAGTGGTCAATCTTCAATTCCTGTTTGAGTCGTGTTTCCACGACGGTAACCACTTCATGCTCTGTGGCCTGGGTGCTCAATTCAGCTAATTTGCTATCAACGTTACAAGCGTCTGTATAAAAGATTCATACTCGTCTATCTTGGGATGCATTGTCTTTCTTGAGTTGGATCTCTTGGGTGTTGGTCCAGAAGGATTCGCCCATTTTATTGTGATGATGTGTTTCGGATGGTGCTCTATGCCAAAGGCGACATGTTTGCCTGACAGCCCAGTAAGCAGCCGATTAAAAGTCTTTCCAATGTTAGCCGGTTCCATGTTATGTTATCTCTAACAAGAGATCCGCAAGCTGCACTGTGCAGATAAACATACAACTCGTTGGTCCACATGCACCGCCAGGCTGTCAGAAATGGTTTTGAAGCTTTCGTGATTTCCATCCTTTTTATCCCTACGTTTTGTGAAAGGGTGGTCTAGGTGAGTTGGTTTCAAACATCTACTACCATGGGCCTCATTAACTCTGGTATTTCCATGTCCTCACCGATTATTCACCCACACTAATCTTTAATGCCAAACTGTTCAGTAGTTCCAACCAACATGAAATGGTATACACCGAGTGATACTTGATAGCTCTTAATCAAGCTCTACTATCCATGACGTTAAGGATTCTCAAACCTGAATGAAGAACTTCCTTGATGCTCTAACTGCGTGTCCACTTTTACCTGGATCGAGTGATTATTTTCTGAAATCTTTCGGTGACCTTTCACGGTTATACCGAATCCCTCGTTGATCTTTTCAGTCCAAATCTTGTTTTCTACTCTTGCCAACTTATACTTTGTTTACGCGTCTATCTGAGGGCCCAAGTCATCACCACGAAAACGCCTGCCAGCCTATTCCCAACCACTCTCCATTATGTGTTGTGTTCCATTGACTGGTTCATATGCATTTAATCTGTATGCATGCATCATCCAGAGACTATGACTTGCGGCTTCGCATTTGTTTGACCGAGTGGTTTTTGTTGCTTGTATTTTTGGTTCTGTGCAGCCAACATGTTGTTTCATTCCCAAGAACGTAAATAATTGAGATTGTTGTAATTATAATTTTATTGATTAGGTTAATAGTAGTATCGTAGTAACCGAGTAGACTTGTCTTGACAATTGGGATCCGATTTGCGCACGTTTCCCTCAGTGCTCCGTGGAAAACGTTGTTGTTTTGATCTCACCTAAGCGTTTTGTCGCCCACATCTGAAATACAGATCAGGAACGCAGAGAACACCAAATTCCTTTGTCCACTGGGGGCTACTTACAAATGTCTTCCTACTTACTTCAACCTCACATGAAGAAATTGGGCATCAGCTTGAGGTAAATTACTCTTCTTTCATCCACTCGGTGTTTTGTTTAGCTGACTTTTTGACCCTAGCATTTTGATATTCGCGTTTACATTGAAGCGGCAGTCAGTGTTAGCACAGGTTGCATTTGATTTCCCCCCACAATGGCTTGCGCTAGTCTCGCCTTTTGGACAGATGAATGTCTCATAAAGTTAGGAGAACTTCGAGAATATTATCACGTTCATCAACCAATGAGAATTCCAGCGGAGTCGTCACAACCGTCACTGAAAGTGTCGTCTAGTGGATTCTCTTGCGGATAGAAGTGCGAAGCGCCACAGAGATTGACTTCTGAAGACTTTGAAGTTGGTTCTGTGTATGTAACTTCAGTTGTGGAAAAAGCAACCAGGAGCTTGTTTCTAACACCCACCAGTTCATTAGTTTCGCTGCATTCTATCGGGTTGAACAGCTGTCAGGACGAATCACCTTTGCAGATGTTGTCGTGTCCCTCAATTCACGCGCGCAATCATCCACAATTAGGCCTAAATATGTTGAGAATCCGTTACAGCTCAAGAATTGCTTCGTATGATTCACACGTACTTTGAGCAAACAGTATACATCGGACGTGGGAGACTAATTGCAATGAGATTCGACTGGAGCGGTGTTTTAATTGGAGAAGGTTCAATCAACCAGTGCTCACGCACAAACTGTCGCGGACGCAATTGATCGACATCAGCCAATCAAAACGGTGATCAGCTGCTACGTCCAGTATGCCCGGTTTCGTCTTGAGAAGAAACGCTTTAGAAAGAAGCCTGTTTTCAGTCCTTCATCATCAGGCTATATACATTTCGCCGGTGGTAGTACACCAGTAGGTTGAGGGGTGGCAATCACCAATATCAATTTAGTCAAACGTGTTGGGTCTAATTATGTAACACCAATAACTTAGGATATAAACGTTCAGTTGTGTAACCATTTCGATAAATTCAAAAACTCCGTAAGACTGTGAATCGCTAGTATCTTCCTATGTGCTTCTATCAACTCGGCTAGCCATTTTGCCGCTGCACGATACGGCGAACCACACGCGGCTAAACATGATTTGTGCCTGTACAGCTTATTTAAACTGAGTCAAGAGCCGTTTGTTTGCCATCGCAGAAGCCATTGCAGTCCGTTCACATTCACTCCCGTTATGCTCACAGCAACGTCTGGTCAAAACACTGAACCTTCCGTAGCCATGTATCAATGACCTGAATAGATCTGCTACATAGGAGTACAGAGTTTCCAAAAACGTTTACAACCCGTTACGTTGAGTTTGTTTATAAGTGGTGGCTGAAACAAGAGAGTAATGCTGCCTCGTCAACGTTTTCTGTAATTGCTCTAGGCATTTCGGGCGGCCCTCTTCTCGCGTGAGAAAATCCAAATGAAATAATCTCTCATTATCTTAATCAACTTAACGAAAGAAACGTAGGTAACGTATTTCTGTGAAACCGTGAAACGTTGAAATTTTTCCATGAAAAGCCCAAAATATTACAAACACATATTGGGGATAGAAATTTTCATAAGGACAAACAACAGATATACACAAAATAAAACACAAATGTCATCTATGTTCATTCCGGTGAATCTCATAACATCAGTCAGTTAATTTCGATATTCTGAGAACATCTGTGCAATTTCTTCGACGGTATCCGTATGTTCACCGAGCTCGGCATTTAGGTTGCAAACGTTTCATCACCAAACGAGGTGACATCATCAGGGCGTCAGCGTTTCAACGTTTAGATTTTGAAGCACTTACGCACTGATGATGTCAGCTCGATTGGTGATGGAACGTTTGCAACGTAAATGCCAAGCTCGGCGAACATACCAAAAACAAAACCATCAATCCGAGCTACGAACAGTACCACCACTGTTCACAATTATCCGAAATTTCTTCGACTGCATGGAGAAGCATTTTAGTGAGGGTAAAACAGTTTGTTAAATTCGCAGGAAAAACATGAGATGGGAACATTTCTTAGTATTTTCAGCTACCGCTGAAACATTTTTCATTATATGAATTTTCAGAATTGAATTAAAAGTCGAATACCTCGGTTGACGTTGTCAATACAATCATATGTGACTTGGGCGAACTGAAAGGAGACGCCACGTTTTACGATTCGTAAAACGGCTTGTGTTAATTCCCGACTGCTGTTTGTTCGAATGTCTACGCTTAATCTACTCGCAACGTCTGTCTATCTGCTGGATCTGGAATAGTTGCACCCGTGATTCAGTGAGAGTGTATTGCATATTCAGTTTGTTAAACAATTGATTATGATCCACAAATATGGCAGTCATATAGAAGAGTTCGCTATTAATAAGTTCTGAAACAACCATTTCCCGTTAAAAATTTGAATGCACCAGACTAAATACTGACATTACACGATTTATACCTGAGCAGATTTCGTCACATCTCTACTGTTGTTTACTGTGGAAGAGTTAAAATGTACAAAATTCCAAACCACAAAACAGTCACAAAAGTTCAAAATTCAACAACAGTTCGGTCGCTACCAAGGTTGAAGTGTGAACTATATTAAAACCCAAATTAGAGAAGGAACAACCATCCTCGATATTGAGTGTAACAAATTTACAGATTCACAGAGCAACTATAAACTGAGAAACACCGAATACAAAGACCCACGTAGTAGCGAAGCGATAAGAGGTAAGTGAACCTTGTGGTTGTAGAAAAACAAGAGTACAGCAGTAAGAAGTATGGAAGAATTGATGGCACGGTGGTATAAAGCTCGACAAGAAAACGACATTGAGCTTTAGCAATTTGTGCGATATGAATACAGGAAGAAGAAAAATGCATATGACTGAAATATATATGCAGACGCAACGTGGTCACCAATATTTTATCATACAAATTGTGGCCGCCGCATTTTTAACACAGGTGGCAAATTCACCATAGGGTTTCACAAAACCTGCAAATCTCCTGACGACATACGATTAAGCAAAACCTAAACATCTTCTCAGAATAAACTGTAGGAATTAATCAACTGGAAGAGTAAACATAACATTAACACATAAACTGTAACCAAATGACATATAACTATTAGTTCAAAATCTTCGTCACTGCCAGCAAAGTGAGTAGGCACATATCAGATCCGTTCGAGTACACATAATAGATCTGTGGATTCTGACGCCAACCGACTTCGTATGCTGATGTATATGCCCATTGTGGGTCTCGCAGTTGATTGCCAGCTATCTTGAGATATCAATGTGAGTTTGCATCAAAGGTGCGTGTCGTACAGCGGCAGAAGCACGTTCGCTACAAACCCAGGTGGTTGTGGTGTCGGAATGTTGAAGGATTCTACGCCCGATCTGGTTCTGCACGTTCCTCATTTCCAGTCTGTAACTGGTGACTCGTTCTGCAAACACAGAAAATTTGTCAAGTAAACTGATATCGGTAGATGTCATTTGATATGTTGTAGGAGGACAACAGCTATTTTGCTGGAGGCGAAACAGTTGTTCACTGTTGAAGGTCCACTTACAGTTTGTTCGGAGAATCTACCGTAATGCTAACCTTCACAAGTGGGCCCAGATCATGCATCCCATGCATCCTCCATAACCGCTCATATTGAGCTAGATAACTGACATTTCTAAGCGAACGATTAGCACAGCTGTCCTTTTGGGTAAACGTCAAACGTCAAACCGGGTTCAACCGTGGACACCATCACGAACAGTACGTGAGTGAACAAATAAAAGAATAACTGTAACAGTGGAAATGAACATAATATGAGTTTGAATCGTTCATTTGAACAGTAAGTGAAATGTTGTATGGAAATTTTGTTCAATATTTACAGGGAGAACTTACAATCCATCAAACAGTCAACGACTGCAGCAGAAAAATGGTAATCAACTATGAACGCCACGTAAACCACATCCAGTTTGCTAGCAATTAAGTATTTGAGTACTGCAAACATAGCAAATAGTATTGGTAAAGTTTGACCTTCCATTTTCAAAAGTGAAATTTATTATCAATCTACTGATATATTTTTAAAAGTATATAATCAATAGCTGACCACACAGATTTACGTCGGAATACATCACAACTTAAAGAACGATTGCAGGTTACAAAGCGTAGTTAAGAAATACTCGAAGACAGAAAAAAAAACTGTTGTTGTCATCCGAAGAGTTTCAAAAACCTTACGTTTTTATTAAGTAAGGTTCAATAATTAAAGTGTATATTAACCCTGAACCCGAAAAAAACTTGAAGTTGAAAACATAACTAAATGCTATTGAACATACTGGTATTTATTGTTTCTTCGTAATCTATTAGAAGAAAATGGTTCAGAGGAATATCAACACTGTTTTCGACGAATCGGGTAGAGCTTAGCTGTGACCAATACACATACAAAACAAGAACCTTTCAAAGCAACTCTTCTTTGAGAACAGATGAAATAGTGTTTTATTCGGTCTGCTGTACATGATGGTATTGAACAACTATTCCTTGATGCTCAATAAAAGGACAAATACATATTGCTATTGTTATTGCAAAACAGTTAGCAGACAGTCACTTCTACTCTGACTACTTGAGTCATTGAACACTGGTTCTACATGATAACATCCTAT
>JTDE01008010.1:0-11140 GCA_014338405.1 Paragonimus skrjabini miyazakii | reverse complement strand
TAATACCCGACAGACTCTGATCTACTCATATGGTAGTATGAGTTGATACTAACTACAAATTTCCACCGTACACCAACAAAATCCAGAGAGTAACTTAACAAACAAATTTGGTCAACCGACGCACATATTCCATTCTTTGAAATCGGCTACACTAGTTGTCCGGTCCGTACATCACTCCACTACGGTCTTTATTGTAAATACTTCTTCAGACCGACAAAACTGTATCAGTTAGACCAACAGACAACCTTTGTGGAGGATAGATGCAACTACAACAATCTACGTCAATTGGGTTTAAAGTTGATTTGCTCAACGCATAGGCAAGTTTGAAAGCAAAAAGACAACTCAATGATGAATGTTGAAGCATTGTAACAGGTGAACACATAATATTCTAGTATAATTGATGAAGTGCTCAAAAAATTGGTTGGCATGCAGCCGTTCGTCGATATCCAAGGAAGGTCGTATCTGCCAGAATTTGTCGATATGTTGGTTAAACAGTACTTAGTCTTGGCCAACAACTGCGCCGTGGATGGAGATCAAGTGGTTTGTCAGGCAGAAAATTGATAATCGCATTTTAGTAACCTCTTCTATTTTGAATGTAATCACAAGCAGTACGGTGTTGCTGAATTAAATGCGCCAGAGATCGTTTCGTCTGTTGATATATCCCCAACAGAAATGGTATCTGGAATGAGTAATCTCACAACCTGAGCTTCCCTGCTGTACTGGATAGTTTTAACATATCCATCGGAAAGTATAATTTACACGGAACCCATATTAGTCTTTTTACAAATATTTTTGAAACATTCAAAATTAGTGCATTGATTGGGTTCTGTACAGCAATGTGGTTGGCACATTTGGATGAACTGGATTTAAAATATTCCGCAAACAATATTTGCATCAATAGGCTGTTTTCCTCATGTTGCATTTTCCACCGCTCACGGCTTTGCTGCTCTTATTTGAAAACATACAACTCGTTGCCGATCGCTAAGCTGATTAGCATATAAATTAGTCTGATTAAAGAAGGAATTATGCAAAAACAAAATATTCTTAATCTGGAAAGGGAGAACACAGTTGGTTTGCAGTTATCTAACAATTTTCAGGTGAACGTACATCTCACATTTGGCTTTATCACATGTGTCTGCTATGAAACATACATTCGTGAAACATACAGACCGATCAAACCCTACATCTCTCTTGGTCAACTATTCGACAGCCACTTGAAACCCAAGCAGGCGTGAACCAGTTGGCACGGTAGGCACAAATGATAATGACACACATTCACCGATACTCCCACCCATTCCAGTAGACTGTCATCAGCCCCATGTCTATGATTTTTATGGCCAATTTTTCATATGCAAAACGCATGTACCCTAAGTAATTGTTAAAGCCCGATGAGAATTACCGAAGACAGCTGTTTGTATAACTGATTTATGAATTCGACAAAAAAATATTTAACCGGACATGTTTTCACTGAACACGCGTCTGACTGGCATAAGTGTCAGATATCGCACAATCGAGCTTTGTTGGTTGGCGTCAGTTCAGGTCTAATTGTCTAGGAGGTATTAGAAATATTCAGCATGGGGTCCGATGCTACTGCTTATGAATTGTATTTTAAAAAGTTTCTCAATCGTCGGATTTGAGCACGATACATAGAATGGATGTGCGCACAATATGCTCCTAGGGAAAATGGGACGCAATACGAAGACAGTTGTTACGTCCATTCAACCTATGCAGTTGTGTATCTTGCGCTTGCCTCTGAAATAAACTACTAGATTGCTTCCCCATGAAGTTGTAACCTTTTCCTTTTCCATAGTATGGAAAAATGTTTAAAAGCACAAAACGCAAAAGCAATCATATACTCGTATCAATCGCGCTAATTCCTGGTTCGTTACAATATGCGCACTTTTCCCTATAGTGGCTCGGTCTCAGTGCACACAATTTTTTCGTAGGGTAGCTAAGAAGTGACTGAGTTTAGTGTATTGCTGTTCTTTGAATCGACTGCTGAAACAAACGATAGCGTGCAAATTATTAATTCATTGTGAAAAAATATAGACAAACGGAATTTCGTTGCTACAAAAACCAATTTGATAATATACCTGGTCGGAAAAAGATTGTGCATTATTCCCGACAACAGTTAATCATACTGGCCAAGTTGGTGTGAATTTTTGTATGTTTACTTTAATAAAGTGGCTTGAATAAATCTACAACCTATCAGTAATATGTCCACCAATCACGATAACCGATTTTCTACATTGCTGGATCAGTTCGCAGGAAGTCATTTCACTGTAAGCTGACAAAAGCAAATGTGTAAAGCGTGGTGGTGGCAAACGAGTGACAAAAAGGATATGATATTGTTCTAGCGACACTCAGCAGCTGAAGTGCAAAAAACCTACTGACGGAGGTAGAATGAGACTACGAACCGTCACTTCTAGAGAAAATTCATTTGTCAGTAAGAATAGGTATGGTTCTTTACTTGGTCAAAATGTGACATCTTCGGAACTGAGAACCGAACAAGTTGGGGAGCGGAGATTTCTTTTCGTATATCCCTAATTCAAATGAAATGAGCTATCACGCAAATGTACAAAATTTCCTGTCTTTGTCAAAAACACTACAGAATAGATGAGGAACGTCATTCAGAAGTACTGAAAACCTGTGTGATCCTTTGTATTCTACAGATTAAAAAGCCATAATAAGATATATTCAGATTGTGTGGAATTAGGAGATGAAACATGTTCGCATTAGATCAGACTCTCCGTCAGCTTTGTAGTTCAAGCATTGGAAAGTGATAGTTCATTTGCACTGCCACTGGAAATATAGAATGACTTTCCTTAATCGACGTATCCGCCTATTTCGTCTTCTGTAAGAAAGCAAACTCCCATAATTCAAATTTACTTGATAAAGCATCATTCTATTCAAAACGAACCGCCAGTCGCGCACTGATCACAATTGGCTTTCTTACCTTCTGTTCTTATTTATAGATAATCGTATTTGCTGAATGTCTCACACCCGAATATGTTCCCATTTACCATGATGTTTAACAACTAAGGAACACAACTAAATTCGCTACAATTCATCAGTTATAATACAAAAAGAGAAAGATTCACCTTCCAAGGCTGAAGAAAAGGGAATAAAGAGGAATAGTGCACGAAATGAAAATGAGATTTCTTTTGAGCCAGTTAAGATGCAACTCAGAAGCTGACAATCAACCGAATCCACACGTATTACATTACACCTTCATGGTTGAATTTCAGAATCTGTTTTGCTATGTTTTGTTGACAGGCGAAAATAATAAATTATTAACAATGAATGTATTAACTGAACACATCGTGGGCGGACGTTAAGGATCAAACATTTAATTTGGAAATAACAACAGTCAAAATACTCTATAGTAAATTATGCATAAGCTCCACATTAACGCAGACAAATTGCACTAATAACAATTTTCGAACAGTCTGATTTCACCTCTGAAATCGCTGAAGATTTTTGGTACGGTACACGTATGTGGAATTCATTGCAACCACCCAAAACTTATTCACGTTCATCTTTTTTAAATTATCATCTCACATCTCACTTCATCATCTGACTCACATCGATCGGCCAGTTATCTAGTTACTAGATTTGAAGTGATCACTTGTTAGAAGTTGCTGTTGCTCGATCACTAACTTACAAATAAAAGGTGTGCGTTATTCAGTTTTTTTAGTTTTACGCTGTAATACTCGCCGAACTACGGTCACTGTGATTATATCGATTCACAATTTGCCCCACGTCCAAGATTGCATATGTAAGGACATATTATCTATTCGTACTGCGCCAAAGTCACATTTGAATGACAGCTGCTTATTCGTATGTTTTCGGTCTTTTGTGTTGAATGCTGTTCAAGATTCGGAAGGCTGATCTATCCTATTGGGCCAATCATTTTTATGAGTCAACTTAAAGAGGGTTTCTGAGACGTTTTTCTTTCATAGCCGTATCAAAGTTCTCATATGCTACGAATTAACCCAGGGCATAGATTGGCCAATTTCAATTAAATGCTCGGACGTACATCAGGTATCAAGTGGATAGTCCGAACGTTACGATGAAATACTTGTAACGCTTGTTTGGAGCTTGCATCAGTACACTGCAGATAAAATAAGAGAAATCAGTTCTGAATAATGTTCCATCTGCGGTTTCGACTTTTGAAAGACTATTCATTTCATTTTTCCTGAACGGTAAGAAAACGATTTTAGGCCAATTGTGCGACCTACGACGACCTACATTGAGGTGGTGGTTCAAAAATCTATCGAGATAACAACCGAGCACTTTTTACTACGACGGGGATCTGGGTTAAGACGTGATTTATCAGTAGGATTGAAAAATGCGCATTGGTTCTCAGTTAATCACATAATGAGAAAGCAAAGCCTGTATTTTGCTGTCTTCCGTAAAGCGGGAAATCAAAACTTTGACCATTATTCAGGGTTCCGAGACAGTAATATAGTTGAACGGCAATCGATCTCTGGCTGGAAGATAATTCAACATATAATTTAAGGCCCTTCATTCCTGGAGTATATGTAAATCGAGTGGTAACCGCGGACCCCATGTATACCGTTCCAAACAGCACATCATTTTTGACAACGTGTAAGCAGAACATCCTCAAAGTTCCGCAGGGCACTGGCAAACGCAATTCCGAAGTTTTACAAATAATCAGCTCTGACGGCAATTTCAGTGAGGCTGTTTAATCCTACGAGAATAACAAAATCGAACCTATTAATTGCATTCTGTAGTTATGGAATTTGGTACAAACTCCCAACAGTTGTTTCTCTCATATAACTCTCTCTTGAGTTCGTACTCGAACCTAGCATACACAATTGCACATGGTTGTTTGCTTAGTTCAAGGCCATTGCGTGATGTGTGTTGTTAGCATGCGTTATACAATAAGCATCTTTGATGTTCAGTTTAATTTACCAAGGCGACTTGTTACTCCAGGTTGTGAATTCCAGTCCTAATATTTATACATCTTCAAGCAATCGATTTGTAATCTCCCAAACTATTTCCCGTGTCAATACAGATTTCTACAGCATAAACACGTAACTGCTGGTATTCAGCTTATCACTGTTTACCCAGTTGTCGAGTTAGATTTCTGTTTGAATCTTGTCTGGATATTGGTTATTCGTATTTGTCTTCGATGTGCTGAAATACAGTTGTGTTGTATTATCGCTCAATTCACCGGTGTCAAACTTCGTATTTTGTTACTGAGCATTTCCACGAAATACTCCAGCAATTCCACAACGCTTAAAAACTGCGAATGGTTTGTCTGGGTGGAATCCAGTAGAAGAATTTGCTTCACAACTGTAATGTCTTGGTTGACATGACTGCGAATTGTGCCAGTTGATAAGTGCTGCAATACCGATCATGTTTAGAAATCTGCGACCCAAACGGTAGCTGAAGCCAAGTGTTGGGCTATCTTCATTGTTGTTTGATAGGAGTCGCCCGCTGATGTCCAAATATTCCACGCATTACACTCTCTGACATGGTACTGTTTGTACTGATGAGATAGGCTGGAACATCATGGCTTGTTCAAGAAAGTTATCGGCAGGCGTGCTGTTTATCTGCTCACAAGCATAGACAAATGCGTGATGACCAATTTGAATTCAGTGATAATGAAGGATTTGGGCCAAGGTGGCCTGCCAGGTGAATATCGGGATTTAACAAATCGCTGGCTCGTTGTTTCAGACGATTTAACAAACACGTTGCCTGACTTATTGATGCATTGTGCCCACTAGCTTACCTAACCAAACATTATAACTCGTATCCTATATAAAACAAGGCGACACGGTTTGCGTCCGAAAACATCCAATCGTCTTGTTCACAATGCAGCTGTAGAAGACTCGTTGAGTTCTACTTGCGCGTTGGTGTTATCATTAAGTCATACCTCGCTGAGGTACGAAATTGAATACTCTTCCAATATTCATACTTTGTTGACATCAGTTAATATTTTGTTCACGCTTTCTCTCCTTGTGTATTTAATTCTATATCGTTATACACGAGGTTTGCAAATATTCCTCAAAAAGCGTAATAAATATGGATTTTGTTTCTGACGAGTTTCATAAACTCGCATATGTGCTTGTCTCACTGACGTATATTTGTTACTTTAATCAATGGCCTGGCATCTTACGCTTAGAAACACATGTACTATTAAAACGTATAGGTGATTTGGCTTTTAACCAACTCTTATCAATTCTCATTGTATGCGAAGCCTCTGTATCGCTAAGCCAATCAGAGATATTTTACTATATTCCGTATTGGTCGAAACATTATTGCCCATGTGTGTACGTAACAGTTGGGAATTTCAGCAAGGATTTAGTAGACTGAGAAAGCAAAATATATTCCGCAGTACCGTTTCATAATACAAATATTAAGAATGTACGAATCACAACTACACGACTATAGTAAGTGCAGTGTCTATCATATTGTATGATTTACCAACACTCGCAGACTTATTCATGGCAGTTTGTATCAGTCATTTGCAGATCACATGCGTCCCAATCGTTGGTCTCAAACTCTGATACGAACAATCTCATTGTAAATCTCATTTGATACACTGAACAAAAACTGTCTGAGTGAATTCTAGCATGTTTCATTGTCATTTTCAGCTGAAGAAAACTTAATTTGTAAGTCATACTCACTCTGCATTTTCGCTGAAAAGGCAAAAAACTATCACTAGGCCACAATATGGTTAATATATTCGATTTTATAAACCATACAATAATTTTTGTTTGCACACATACATTTGCAATCATAGTATATGCATACAAAGACCTATTCAACTAAATCCAGAACAGTGGTACAACTTCACAAACTTGTTTCGTCTATATAACACGTCTTCTATAAGCCACCTCCATAGGTTTACAGCACTGTTCAAGTTTATATTATCGATAGGTCCACAAAAGTGATTGCACAATGTAAATCCGTCTGAAACATTTCAGATTACAACCCAAATCAGTCGGTTTGATAAATCAAATCATTTGTGTCGATAGTTTTGTCCGCGGAAGTGTGGACATAATATAGAATACTCTTTCTCTGTTCCGTAGTACAACGGAGCTGTTAGATTTTGCCGATTTTGCAACCTGTTTATTAACCACAACGCAGTGTTGGCATTATTGATGTATACGACCATAAAACTGGGGCATTAATTAGCGAGCGTTTTCGAACAAATAAATTGGCAGCACTACACCCTCATGGAAGAATCCGTTGCATCGTTAGATTGCCGAATATCTGTCCTACATCTTAGCCACTTAGTTGGAACTTGAATGGAACAGCACACAAAGAACCTGAACAAACAAACTGTAGTTATTGTCATTACCCGTGTTTGTAATTTATTGCTCAGCAAACGAACAGTACAACGATTTTCTTCTGCATATAACTATCGTGTACGGATGACAGTAGACATGCAGAGTTATTTGCAGATAATACGTTTACAGTTCATTTATTTTTCCGCACAATTCACTCAACAGCCGTTACAACATATAGTATTCACATTCACCTCATTTTAATGCATAACCTTTATCTAGGTGTACATAAGAAAAACGTGCACAAAAGCATGACTAGTTTGGTTATACTCAGGAGCCATTTCATTAAACGTTTATCAGGCGGCTTTGCTCATTTAGTGATACACAGCAATTTCTAGTTTATTTGATATGTGATCAGCTCATTATCCAATGTAACGTGTTTGCTCATTTGGGTTGTAGAATACGATATGGCAAACGTTGCATAACCGTATTTTCACATACGTTTCATATACTCACACTCATCATACTGTTTAAAGTGTCTCGCATTTTCTCACTTGTTGTAGCCACCAGCCCGTTAGCAGTAGTGACTTTTCTCCCATTAATCAACTTAAATATATCAACTTGTGATGTTGATGCACACATATTGAGTTTGCATGCTACTTTGTCACACAGAAACACAGTAGCCAAACGCTGTCTGCAAACTCCTGTTTTGTAAACAACTCATACATTTTTTCACTTTGAATACGGCATGAGAATGATTTACCTTCCAGTGCTGTGTAGGAAATTAAAAACCAAACATAACAGATTAACTGACCACGTTTATCTGAGGTGAGGGCTTGGTGTGAATTTTAAAAGTGGAAACTCAACCGGCCACAAACGTGATATCTCTGCGTTTTTCGGTTCAATCTTGAAGGCTTTCTGTAGACTACTCAGCACACTACTTGTATGTTGCTCATTTGACAACACAGTTTTAATACGTGATTGACTCATGATGGTTCTAACAGCGCTAATAACATCATAATCAACATCCAAACATATTGAACTTGGTTTTATATTAACACAATGTTACTCTTCATTGTGGGACTCTTACATTTGTGAGGGTTCAACACTCTTGTCACTCCGTGTACTTTAAACTGTTCACACTTGTTCATGAAAACACTCTTCATCCTAGACAGATCGTTGACTGAACATTAGCTTCCAAACAAAAATATGACTGATCTTTCAATGTGTCATTAACTTTGGAAATGTTACCTTTGATTGCTGTGTATCGATCAACGAAAGTAATGCGGGAAAGATTGTCAAATAGGTTAGCTAAGTCGAATTATCAAATACACATAATTTGTAATTTGTTGTGTTTAGCAGGACTGAGTGCTAGTACTCAATTTGGAATCCGTTCTAGGTGAACAAACACTCTGAGCAGTTGAGCAGAGTACGACAATATTTTGACCTAAGCAGCTCATATTAAATTAAGAAATGTGGGGATGTAATAGTCTGTTCTTTTGCAAACGATTGGTAACAAATTGACTTTTGCCAGCCAGATTAGACATTTGTGTCGTGGATACAATTGAGTTGTTTTCACCGCGTAACGTGTAAATCAGCTTCCACATACTTATATACTCCATCGTATCGTGTCACACAGTACTGACTTACCAGTCACGTTCCCTGAAAACAGAAGTACACGGATATTTCATCGACGAAGACCTTTACACAAATATTAGGAAAAACGCATTGAACACACGTATATCTAGTGTTTGCATGACAGTGCCAACATTCAGTTCGTTCAGTCTAAAGAGGAGAGACAGGTAGAAGAAGATTACTAAATTGTCCCATCTGCAAAATCTTTTCATGAGTGAACCAGGGGGCAATGAAAACTCAGTTTCTGAATCGGTTGAACTACATACGTTCTTCTTGAGTATGTCTGGCTACACATACGACCGCGTTTCTTCAAGTTCAGTCCGATACAGAGAATGAGTTATTTGCATTGTGAGATTGCATTTTTATCTGCCTGTTTCTTATTAATTGGCCCAGCTTGAACGCGTTAGGTAAAATTTTCAAAATATTTCCCATTTTCCGTGCTAATCACATATGCATCATGAATGACAGTATGTGAGAGTGTGTTGGACTATTAATTATCTTCAGTTGCGAGTAAACAGAGAAGGTATTTTCAAATCGAACGGTCTGAAAACAGTGCAGAATGGTCCTATGTGTGTTCTGTGTACGACTCTTGCTTTTGCGTTTCGTTTAACTCAACTAACCACAGTAGTTTCCAAGAAAAGGTGCATGTGCTCTGAGCTGCACTGATATACTACTGCTGAAATATCATCGGAAATGCAGAACTACCGGAACCGTCTACGATACTTGTTTGCAACATGAATAAGTTATGGAGACATGATTTTGAAAAACACTCAAATAACTACTCGATTGCTGCTTCTCGACTAGGGAAACATGAAGACGTTGATGTTTAGTCCCATCATACGTCGGCTGAATACCATAGCTTTGAATTAAAATTTGATTTACAGATTGTACAGGGCCGTAGATTCAGAATATCTATGATTTCAGGCGGCATACTGTAGTCATGACGTTACTTTACTAAGGAGACACAATAATATCTACTACATGTCGGTTAGTATTTCCACAAGCATCGAAGAACATCCCCATGACCAACAACCATCGTAAAGACAGTTTTATAATCAGTTTCTCTAGTTACTACCCACTATGATCATAGATAATCCAACAATAATTCGCACAGTCAAATTTCAATACAACGTATGACGACATGTATGTTTTAACGACTTAATGAGCGGTTTTGTGAAATTGTATAATGGATTACATTACAGCCCAGTCACTCGGCACTGTTTCTTCCTCTAGTGCATAATATGTGGTGTGTTTCATTCCCATAGTCGAGTTTAAGAACTGTTGGTGGACTGGCTGTCTGGCCTCTTATATCCGTCGCTGTTCACTGGTTCCAAATAAACTTCAGGCTGTGTGGCTTTATTTGAATCTACCGTGTACAGAGATCATCGATTATTTCAATCAACCTAATTAATATTGGTGATTGGGTGATGCTAGTAAAAGTGGATGTTACAGCCTTTATACCTAATCCAACAGAGTAAACCAAACACTGTTTGTAAGAGGTTAAACCTATACCAACCACTATAGCATTTTGTTAGTAACACGTGGACAAAGATAGCAAGACATGAGCCTAACCGTTTTAGGAGAGCCAACTTAATGTAATGGCGAATATCGTGATCCACTAACAAGTTAATCGAAATTCTTGTTGAAAACATCTCCTAAAACATTGCATGACTTTTGTGAGCAATTGTAGGAGTAAATAAATTTTGCTGTTTTCCCATAGATGTTCGTTTCACGCTATGGGTTAAAACGTGACGCGCTACTGAAACGAAGTTATATGTTGCTAAAGTTTTGTAGTTTTTTTGAATGATATATGAATATGAACATTTCAGATTACAACCAAAATCAGTCGGTTTGATAAATCAAGTCCTTTTTTTGATAGTTTCGTCCGTGTAAGTTGGGACATAGTATGGAATACTATTTCTCCGTTCCATAATACAACGCTATATGTTGCTGAAGTTTTGTACCTTCGTTGACTACTGCATGAACATGGAAGCAGCAGTTGAACTGGATTGAAAATTATTCTTAATCTGGTTAATAAACCGAGCAAGTTCTTGGTTTGTCTAACTCTCATCTGCACAACCACTGCAGGTAGCTATGACTAATTGTTTGCAGTTACTTCCCATTCCTATTGTCACGTGTCCGTCAGTGAGGACCACGTACAACTTGCAGCTAACTTCACTTCCCGTACTAACATCGAATTGAACGACAGCGATATAAATGACTTATTATACTAAACAGCATCT
>JTDE01008009.1:6378-23738 GCA_014338405.1 Paragonimus skrjabini miyazakii | reverse complement strand
ATGAATCAGGTGCGAACTGTATTGGACAATGATATCTTTGTTGGAAATTTCCCTGATATGCAATGAATTATAGTTTATGGTTTGAGCCAGTTATCTCTGACAACGTGTGCATAATGTCGACGGATTTGATGGCGCAAACAATTGTATCCACATTCGTGATGGTGGGGAAAAAGCAATAGATGTATTCAATAAGGATATTTCAACCACAATCTGACCTTCACGCTCCCAGGCTGTATGATTTGGATCAATTATATTATATTAATATCTTATATAATATCATTATTATGTAATTGATGGAAATCAATCTGAGTTGCTATATAGTATAGCTCATGGTTCCAACCGGTTAATTCAAAACCGTGTGCATAATATCAACGCATTTGATGGAACAAACTATTGTACACAAATTCATGATGATGATAAACACGCAATGTGCTCATTCCATCAAGAGATTTTAATGAGAAACTCAATTCCTCGAACTCGGATTTTATGCACTGGAACAGTGATGTTATGTTATGTTGATATGCTTGCAGATGGACTGATGTGGTTGTGCACCACACCATGTCTAGGTACAGCATGAGTGTTTGTTTAAAGTGATGTGTCTGGGACGTTGTGAATTTGACAATGATATCTTTGTTGGAAATTACAGTTCATTGTTTGATCCGGTTAATACAGAAAGGTGTGCCTAATATCAACACATTTGATGGCGCAAGCAATTGTATTCACATTCGTGATTGTGGTGATCATAGGGAATATTTATTCGATGAGTAGAAACCCATCACAATATGACCTATACGATCCCGTAGTTTATTGTTTGGTACAGTGATGCCATTTCAAACAAATTATGTTCGCTTGGAAACCACAAGATGCAATGGCCTAATGACTCGCAGATGGGATGATGTGGATGTGCACCACACCATATCTAGCTATATCATGATTGTGTGTTTGAATTTATTTATAATATACCCGCTCTATTGAATGATAATATTTGGGCTGATTTATTCCCAGTATTGTTATCCAACCCTTAGTTAGTCCAATTTCATACATCGTTCATAAGAATGTAAATTATGGATTTCTCTGACAACGTGCTATTGAGATCGAAATCAACAATCAATCTGATGATAACAATAAGAAACTGACTTTCACGATCCGGGATTTTGGACCCTGGAACAGTGATGTCATTTAAATACATTACGTTCGCTTCAAAACCACATTGCACAATGGCTTGATGTAAAGACTTTTCATGTGTAAATGTTTGCCGATTGGGTAATGCAAATGTGCACTACATCTTCTGTTGTAATATCATTAGCATGTGGTAGAATTATTGAATCAGGTACGAACTGCATTGAATGATGATAGCACATTTGAAAATTTCCCGGGGGGTCATAAAACACAGTAAGTGGAATAAGCCAGTTTTCAATGATGCATCCACGTCAAGTCATTGAATTGGACACGAAAGATAATTGAAGTCACATTCAACGCGCTGTGCACGACTAAATCAATAATCGATCGGAACATATCAATCACGAGCTGACCTTCACGCTCCGCGGCTGTTTGCATTGAAACAAGGATGTCATTTCAGACACATTATGTTCGCTTCGAAACCACACGTTACAAAGGCTTGACGTTCACTGATGTTAAGTGAATAGGCTAGCAGATTGGATGATGTGGATGTGCGCCAGACCATGTCTGGCTATATCATTAGTGTGTAGTTGAACTAATACATCAAGTTCGATGTGTATTGGACAATGATTTTATTGTTGGAAATTACTCTGAGATGCTATAAATTATAGTTCATGGTTTGAGCCGGTTAATACAGGAACGTGTGCATAATATCAACACATTTGATGGGGCAAACAATTGTATTCACATTCTTGATTGTGATGAACACCCAATATATTTATTAGATGAGGAGAATCAAATCACAAACTGACCTTCATCATCCTCGTTTATATAGACTGGAAGAGGGATGTCAATTCAAATAAATTATGTTCGCTTGGAAACCACAATGTTCAATGGCTTAGTGGTCACTGGTATTAAGTGAATAAACTTGCACATGGGATGATATGGATATTCCCGACATCTTCTCCGCAATATCATCGGTTTGCGGTTGCATTAATTTATCTGTAGTTTGCTGTATTGATTGAGTTTGGCACACCTGAAAATGTGTTTGATGTGCTATATAAGTCTGGTTATGTATAAAGCCGGTTGATTTCTGCACATCTTGTTTTTTCAATGAGTTTGTAGCCAGCAACATTCGAGTTGATGTGAATATTTTTTTATCACCTTCTCATATCATTCTTCATCTGTTTTCCTTGACTTTCTCACCTCCAAATGTCTCACGAGCTATATTTTGTGGAACCATTATTTATGCGCCTTTTCCCATTTCATTCGTTTATCCAGCGAACTGATTGCTTATTTGATGTTATTTTCATTTCATGTTTCGTCTGCAAATGACGTTAACCACTACGCATCGTTTACTGCGGTGTGTGATTGTGGGAATGTAATTGGTGTATTGTATAATGCTAGCCAATTTTGTGAATACGGTTTCTGCATATAACAAGCCAGCTTATTATTTTATTCGGCTATATCTTTCGGATGTACATTGTTGATATCTGTATTGAATAGCGATATTGAATGATTGCTCGCGCAGTTTTTATTCGTGGTTCATCACTCATTCAGCGATCTCAGTATTTCCACCCCTAACTGCCTGAAATATGCCTACAAAATAATGGTTCTTTCTTTTCTCTTCGCTTTTGCACGGTCTCTTCACTATAGTTTTATTCAATTCTATCCTTCACTTCATTCCTCGAGGACCATTTTATTCTGGGTATTATCCAATGGCGATTCAAATCCTCTTCGATTTTCATCGGTCAATAGTTCATGTTTGGAATATTGCCACTTTTCATTTGTCGAATATGAACCTTTCTCTTATTAATGAGTAATGCAACGGTGAGTACCATCGATATAGATGTTTCTGACAGTACTGTGAAATACACAATTCCGAAACCAGCTGTTGAATCATATCAGTATATTTTCATTGCTTCAGTTTCGTCACTTGATATAAATGTCTACGATATATATTTTTGATCATTTGGAAAATGACATGACCAAACTTTCGTATATATATTTCGAGGCGCTAGTTTTTCGTTTCCAGTGCACCTTGACAAACATGAACTTCAGATTATAGAAAAGGTAGTAAAAACACCAGATCCCCTAACTTCTACGCATTATATTGAACTGGGTATAATCAAGCTCAATAGCAAAGAGCAGCCTGAACGAGGAATCATTTCACACGTAAGACTGGATGACTATCACTAATTAGCATAGCTGTTAAGATAACCTGTAATTTGCAGCTTCCGTTGTTCCTCGAACTGATTGACCGAATGTTCCCATGACGCACGACAAAACCAGAGGAACTTTGTTTACAGCTTGACCGTTCGATTTGTCATTTTATAACCCAAAAATTAACCTAATCACTCGCTCCTTTCTACTTCTCCCCACACATTGATCTGTATTTTATATCGTGGTAATTACTCGTGTAATCTTGGGTCATTTCAGACAACACATTTCGTCGGAGTAAAATATGGAAAAATCTGAGCAATATTTTCAGTTGGAAGATGCCGAACGTAATCCTTCAACTCAATGTCACAACATACCAGTTGTAAGTTATTACATCATCTTCACGCTTATTACCACATAAATTGAGCTCATCGTTAAACTTTGCAGCATATCTTTTATCCTTCCAATGATGTCGAGGTTTGTCAATCTATGAAGGTCTTAAGATTCGGAAAACTGCAAATAAGTTAATTTTTCTGATGTGAAAATGGATGTCTTGTCCGAAAACCTTTAATATATAAACAAGCATACGAGGTTTAACAGTGGCAACCTAACATTTTCTAGGCGATGTTCATGAATGATTCGTCAGGACAAAAAGTGTCACAATCAAATCCGTGTACGATATTTGTGCATCTAAAGCAACAAATTAGAAATTTGGATACAATGACTGCAACCAGATGTAAAATTCGGGCATGTACTACATAGTTGGATAGTAGAAATAACATGCATGAACATAAAAGACGCACACTGGAAGTGCTTGTGCATTCGAATTCTCAAGCTGGAAGTGTACATCTCATTCGGAACAAATTGTCGTAAATGAATCAGGTTACCAACATTTCTGAACTATTTTGCTTCATAAAATCACTTCTTACGGATTACTGCAAACGGGATACACGTGTAGATCTACCATTTGATTAGAAGTCAGTCGCACACAAGCGAACTCGTTGACAGGATTGATTAGACTCGAATCGTCTTCTGATACGTTAGGTGATCAACACACACTAAGTACTGATGTGTTGAGAATCGACCTGCGAATGGGCAGAGCTGGTTAGTTGTTAGTGTGATGCTTCTCGTATTTCCATTACTTATGCACCATCCATGGTCTACTCAAATATTCTGTTCTTAATTTTAGAAGTGACTGCTCAGTTTGTTATGGTCATCTGGTTATCCTCAGCCTTTTCAAACCACCCTAACTCGGTAAGTTTAAGCGAAACGCTCATTATGATCACGGCTTACTCGCGAATATATAACATCGGTTGTGTTTTCAGTGGTTATGTTTGGATATACTCATTTGGATAGTTTAAATGTTGTGTTGACCAACATCGAACATCTGCATCGAAGTTCAAGTGATGTTCGACTACTTCTGTTTTATTATTTACGAATCGAGTAATCTCGATTACGATTGTTACGCACGGAACTCCTCAAACGACGATAACAGAATCTGCCGTTACGATCAAAGAATCTGTCTAGCCTGAGGAATTCTTTTTCAAATATTTTCATAATGGTGAATACACAGATTAGGGCATTTTCTGACAGCCTGAACAGAGTAATTCAAATACAACTTAAGTGCATTCGGCTTTTTATTCAGATACGACATAATAAAATGAGCATACAATATATCTGATGTATGTGATATAAAATAGGAATTACCGTTAAGGATTTATATATAAACATATATCTAAATATATGCACTGCAAACTCTGAGATACATCAGCGTGCTATATGATTGACAATTGTTTTTCCAAAACTAAATACTAAAAACCACCGCAGATGACTTCAAACGGAAACAAGACCATTAAACACAAATCGAAAACACAAGTCCAGTAATGAAGTTATAATCTATTTGAAGGAAACTTTTCTCAAATGTCATTTTGATGGTGAGTATCACGAAGTATACTAAACATAAAATAACTTACATTGTGCGGCTGTTCCCCGGGAAACCGATAGCAACAACACAATCGGAATAACGAATTTCATGCTTGAAAATACTTTTAGGTATTTTTCACGGTGGTGCATGGAGAAAGTAACTCAATTTATATTGCTTAAAATTGTCACCTTGAGCGATGGTGTGTTCAAAATTTAGAACCTTCAAGGTTTTCCATGGAAAACGTGATGGTAAATTTGAGCTTCAAAGTGAATTCAGTTCGGCGTGATTAATTCTGTGCAAAATTGAAACGAGAAAGTAGATAACCTTAATGCAAATTATTCATTCATTTCGAGTACATGATCATACGATTTTACGTTCAAGCCCTCACTGTATTCTCCGGTGTCTAGTTCATATTAACTAGGGTTTTGTTAGAGGCGAGTGTTGTTATTGTAAAAACCGTACTCGGTAAGGCCTTACACGTGTACTAAATCAAACATCAAAAGTTATCAACAAATAGCCTTGATACGTTGTTATCTTTTGTTCTTGGGAATTCCTTTTTATAAGCTTCCCCCACCACCTGTTGCTCGGAGTGGACGTCGATCAGAATCAGTCTCAATTAAAAATAATTCCAATGGAAATGTTACGCTTTTATTCCACCCACACTCCTAAGGAAGTCCACCCGAGATGGTTAAAACGCAGAGTATCACAACTTGCTCACAACGTTGTGTTATTCTCAATCCATTTATCATTAACATATTAAACACGACGCCCAAACCGTTTGACTTCATTCGTACAAAACATGATAGATCAACCTTGTTAGATTTCTAGAACAATTGGCAGTGGATGTTGACTAGTATAAGTTGAGTATCATTCACTATTGATCGTATCGTCCACATGCTGTGCCTAACGTGAAGTCAGTAGTGTGATGATCAAGATAATTGTTCATGGAAAGTACAGCGGGTGTCAGAACTGGTTGCCGCAAGGACATCCATTGCTGATGAGCTATGTAAAAAGAAGAACTTCAGAACAGTACTCTTTTTTGGCAAGATTTGACTGTAATTTCTGTTTTCAGCTGCCTAATGCACTTTAAATTAGTTAGAATGTTTTCAATGACTTGAATGTGTTAACTGTGTAGTCGTTGATGGTGAGCAGGATTGTACAGAGCTTTGGTTTGGCCATACAGGCCGTTACTGTCAAATGAACCCAATTATCCAATATATAAGTAAATAACTTTCACAGTGACATAGTTATGATAAACAAGTCAATCTGTAACGGCAACCGATACATAGGAAATCTCCGGCGTCTTTGCTAAGATGGGACAGAATATACTGAAATGTTTAAGGACAGGCACACGTTTCTTTTCTAACTTCACCTCAGAAGTAAAATGTCATTTTTTGTACTGCCCTGACCTTATTCTATCATGGAGATGCACTATTTACTTTTTATAAGAACTGCCATACCCGGTTCTATCTGTTTTGTTTTCTTTCTTGAAATAAACATTGCAAACTTGGAATTCCGCCCACGGTTTATCAGGAACTGTAGTAATACTTTTGTTATATCCCCGACCTACATTGATGCTAACTGCCATTTGGTTAGCATAAACATTTAGCTCAGGAATACAAACGTAAAAGTCATCGGAAAATTGAAGTATACCAAAAAAATCTAGAATGTTTTGTAGACAATTTGTAGATGCAGAAGCTTTCTTTTACCACCGAAACAAAGGATATGCCGAGTTTGAATGTTATTATCCGGGAATCTTCCGTGTGTGTACATCAAAACTAACTCAATCAGTTTTGCAAAACGGTAATTTCCCGATATGCAAACAGTTTATGGCCTGTCAAATTGCTCTGCATATTTTCAAGTGTGTGCCACAGAACAGGAGAATATGAGGCGGAAAAAAGGGGTCTAATTTGAAACTTTACCTATAAGGGAAACACATGGTAGACCTGTTCACTAAACAGTCACTAGCATCGTTACCACGGAAGTGATAAAATAGCTAAATAGTCTTCCTGCCCATAGAGAAGTGGACACTAACGTCTCAAGACAATTGCCTCAGCACATTGTAACAACTGGGGCTTATTAGTTGCGTAAACAACTGTGGATGACTGCGTAGGAGCACCTCGTGATGGCTCTCCAGGAGATGGCAAGCGATCGCTGATGCCGGTGATTTGTTTGTTAGTTGTTGGGTTTACACATAGGTAATAGTTTGCATCTGCTTCACATGTTACTTCACCCATGCTGGAATATGTTGCGAAATCCAAAACTTCAGCTGCTGTTCCGTCATGCCAATTTAGTCGATCTGCGAACTACATGAAAATCAGTAAATGATATGGGATTTAGCGAATGAAGGTTTCAGAGATGGAACTGGAATCTGTTTTGTGGTTTAGATTAACACGACCTCTGTAGCATTATACATCCGTGATACAGCGGTCTTCAATGGGCGTTGTAGCGACGTACTGACATCATCCCCTCTGAACAGCAGTTGTAGAATGGCTTTCATCTTTGGTACAACCAACAACGTTTGCTCGTGCGATTTTTTCTTAGAAAACTTGGAGATCAGTGATTGCTGTAACCTGTAGTTCAAGAGAACCTGATTAGTTAGCTTAAGTTTACTCTTCATTACATCCTCAGTGCAAATCTTTCTGGCTTTAGTGAATAACGTGTTGACGAAACCTTTTTTATGATGCCTTGGCATAAAGCTGTTAAACTGTAAGTAACGACCACTCCAATTGTATTACCGATAAACTGAACGTTGCCCTGAACCGTCAGTTCTTCCAGTGAAGGGGACATCTAATAGCGGAAGGGAATCGTTACTTACATGTTCAGAATTTAATACAGTGTTAGCCCGCGGCTCGCTGAATACCGTCAGGACTTCTTCAACAGGTTCCTCACCTACAGTAACAACTAACACATCATCCACATATCTGAGAAATAATTCTGTTTCAGAGATAGTCCCTCGAGGTCGATTGTCTAGATGGGCCATAGAAATATCAGCCAATGTAGATCCTTAGGGGCTTTCCATAACTACGCCATTAATTTGCCTATGACCTTCTGTCAGTCAAGGATGAGGACACCTCGTCAGTTATATAATTTGTAATAGGATTATAAACACAGTATTAAAAACAAAACTGTTCCTCCAAATGTTCTGATTGTTAGCGTAAACAGCAAGTTGAAGAACGTGACTTTGGAGTGTATTTAATCGGATCAGAAGAGTTAGCAAGTCTAGACAACTTAAGTCATTTAGAACGAAAACTAAACCAGTTATCAACAAACGATCAGAAGTCGCATGCACTGAATATCAACTTCACTCCGGTAGCTTAAGTACTGTGGATCGTTGCCAAATCCGAAATGTCATATATATGAAGGGACGGATGGCAAGAAAACAGTAACAAAAGAAATGTCACAGGTTCCAAGGTTTAGACTTATAATGTCGGCTGACATTGAATAGAAGACATTGCTGTGCAACGATAACAAACTCGTGAAGACGCGATAAACTACCATCCTAACTACACCCTTAGCAGACAAAAAATTACATCGTTCAATCCGCATAAACATTCTAACACGAATTAGTTTAGCTTCTAGAAGTAAAACCTTTTAAATCGCCAGCTAAAATTTTATTATTGAGATAAATCTTACTTACGGAGAGCGCAAAAATGAAGCGGATTTAAATTGGGCGATCAACTGCAAACTTAAAATAGATTTTATCAACTACTATGGCATTTCTGTTGCTAACCCGTTTTTAAATGCTACCGCCATTAAGTACCTTCATCGGTGACTGTCAACCACAGCTACCAATGAATTAGACTAAGATTAGGATGTATATTTATTGACAGTACAATTAAATTTAAGCGAATTAAACATTCCACAATGCAGATACCATGAGTAGCTTCTTGTCACATTAAATCGAGTGTGAACACATGGTGCCACGTGGAGTATGTAAGCTAGCTGAATAGTGTCAGACTGCCTAATAAAATCTAGCCACTAGTAACAATAAACCAGGTGTTTCATTTTTTTACAGTTAATATATTTCAAAGAGATGATGGTAACTTATGGGCTAATAGTTGATGCTGATCTAGTTTATCAAATAGGGCACATCTAATCGTAACACTCATATTCAGATGAACATTGTTGTCCATATTGTTCGAGACAGGCTAGTCGGGAAATCCACCACAACGTAAAAATTGCCGTAAACTTTATAGTTCTTACCTCCATTAAGTTTGATACTAAGTACTTTAAAAACCATCTTGGGGGTATTCTTTGTCACTGGTTGATACTAATTTTAATAAACGGTGTTTTCGTGTAGTGTGGTTTAGTGAACTTTCAAATTAGCATACATGAACTGGATAAACAACCTCGTGAACAAAAGTGCATATCAACAAAAAACTGGAATAGCCAACTCTTTACGGATAAACAGAACAGCTAACGAATTAATGAACTGTACACGTGTCCGAGCTGTTTAAATTTAGCTAACGATGTTTACCTGTTAGATGACAAAACGTGACCGTATTAGTTCACCGTTGGTTGACAGCTAACAAATATGTTTCGAATGGAACAAACATTGTAAACACAGTGACTTTCTTGCAGTATGAATGACTTAATGTTTCTCATCTAACCTCCGTTTATGTCTGGAAGAAGAACTGTGAATAATGCACACGTTTGAGCAGCTAGCGTGTGCATTTTCCTAATAAATGATAATTAGCTTTTAAAATATTTTGTCGAAAATAGCGAGGTGATTGAGGAAGTCTTATTTTGACCGCAAAAGACGCTCGGCATACGAAGTTGTGTTTTGTAGAAGACCCGCTAGAACTTACGTAAAAACAGGACAACTAGGGCGTACACTCATTTGCATGGCTGATGTATGGCCGCACGCATTGGGTCGCAGTGCATTATTATTCGCCTTGGCTACACCTGTTCTTCAATGCATACACACCATCCCCATAATCTGCCTTAATCCTTTGTCTTCTTTGTGTTTACGCTTACTTAATATACTACTTACAAACAAGGCTGCTTGTTATACAACGCATCTCTCCAACCGGAGGTTTCTTGGTTTCTTTGCACCTGCTGACGAATCCTGTTTGACCAGTTCAGTGTTGTTGTTCGGCTGTTGCGTTTATTGTGCCAATTTGTTTGTGAGTGATACGATGTCGTTCGGATGCGCTTGATTCGCAGTTGGTGCGTGAACGTTAGAAACTGCTAGCTTTGAAAGCGTGGTGTCCGTTCCGTGAAGATGGCCACGATGTACTTTATCACTTGGTCTTTCACCACAAACGTCTTTTGGTCCGAAACGCCAGTAGCTTTGATCCGACAGTTAAAATGTTTTGTCTTGACCGGAATTTATTGGGCACGGCGAGCACTCGATATAAATAGGCTCATAAGTTCCACTGACTAAGAATTCAACGATTTCGGAGACTGGTATTCGCTGTAGAGGCTGCTAAAATACCACACTGTCAACCTTCAAAAACTTACATCGTTAACAGATAAGTACGTGAGTCTACATATCTTCCATTTTCAGCCTGTGTGATCTTTGTTGCAAAAGATCGCACGTTCCGGTGCATTCGGTGTGTGCCATTTTATGCCAGGTTGCTTCTAGTTTCTCCTTCAACTTTCTAGGAGTGACCATCACATGAATACTGCCAGTGACACGCTGGCAAGTTAGTAAGCATTCATTGGTTTAGAAAAGCTTTTAGGTGGGCAGTGTGTTCCGAATCCGTGTTACTATATAAAACGATATGATCTCCATATACCGCTAAATCATCCAATTATTTCACCAAATGAACCATCAGGCGTCAAAAGATGAACGGTGCTTCGGATATGTCAGACGCATGCACCTAAATTGGCACTTATTTCGTCCACTGTAAATGCGGTTTTTTCACGATCCGTGCATTTGATTGCTATCTATCAGTATCCGGAGCGTAAATCCAATACCGGGGACAATTCCGGTTGTTGCTACCTATCAAAAATACCAACGCCGGACGGTATTGGCACAACCGTGTTTTGCGTTACCACTTTCAGCCATCTATATTCCTCACCAAGCGGTATTTCCCGTTGGGCTTCTAAATAAGACAACGGACTTTTGGTCTCTTCGACAATGCTCTCATCCAACATGTTTCACACTTGTCTTTTCAGTTTGTTTTCAAGATAAACTAGCACCCTATGGGGTCCGTGAGGTCGGAATTTTCCGGTTGTTGTTATTTCATGAGCAATCCATTTGCAGAAACAGTACGCATCATTATCGTACTCAGATAACTCTTCGTTTTTCCAGACCGTTGTGTGTAACAAGGGGCTTGTGCAAATGAGGATTTCAACGGTGTCTACTTGAGTGACGATATTTTACTGCTACCCCTTGGAGGTCTGTGAAATACACCCGGCTGAGATTTTCCTAAGGTTTCAGTCAACCAGGCCATTTGTTACAGAGAGGAACTCGACTTTGACGGTCGCTTGCATAGATTCTAAAAACACAACAAAACAGTGCCTCATGAAATGACTGCCAATGTGCCATCCGCATTCTTCCACATCTTTAACTAGCAGGCTGTTGCCTCCAACTGATCCGATTATCAAAGATGTCAAGTCTGCTTTTACTTCTTTCCATGAGCAATTAACGAATTAGCCGCTTTAGTATCGACCAACCACTGCTCCATCTCCCCGTCAACTTCAACCCTTGTATGTACGGCCCTTCTCTTAATTGCCTAAATTACACTTTGAACCGCCATACATGAACAATTATTAAAAGTTATTTTTATATATTCTAGACAATTTGTTCAAGCGGTAATTCTTACAGCATCCTCTATCACCACAGATGAGCCAGCCTCTTTTTCTTACAATCTTCTCAGTAGCTGTTTTCAGTGCAACTACATCCAATGTCTTCCATTGCTTTCTATATTTCTTCCAGTGTCTTCTTGTCCATTTCATCGTTCACGTCCATCAAAGCCATAAATATAAATCATAACCTCCACACCACCTTCGGAAGTTTTATCACTATCCATCCGCCATGTGACTTGGACAATGTGGACCCTACCGTGAACCGCCATCATTAAAGTCGTCTACCAATAACTACTGTCGTGGTTTTCGATACAATTCCGGTAGTGCCCTGCAACCAAAAACCGAGATATAACTGGAAAGGATCGGTTCGCATGTACACAAACATTTTGCTGTGATTTACTGTCACATTGACACATTGTCTACATCTAAAATTTATTTTACGAAGCTCTCCCAATAATCATCTTTGAACATCAATGATGTTTTCTGTGGAAATAATATGCACACCCAGCAGTGTAGTGTAAGTAGTTGTGCACGCTTGACGCGTGTTCACTAACGGCTTAGTATGTTGTTTCTGGACAGTAGTTAACCTGTGGTCTCAACAGGCATAAGATTTTAAAAAATATGCACAGGGTTTGACAACAAATCATAAATTTCCAGAAATATTCGGGAACATAATAAGTAATTACAACCAGCCTAGTATGGGAACAGTGGTAGCAAACGAGATGAGAAATGGAAAGTGCGAATTGGGGTCCAGCCCACTTCCGCGCCAAGTGGAAATTGCGTATAAACTTGAAGTAATTTTAACATTTGTTTACGTTCGTACCAGTACAAAATAATCAAAGGGAGATTTCAAATAATGGTTCATATTTTCGATGCAGAGTAGGTTGCGTGTAATAGTGCTAGTGTTCAATGTAATCAATATATGTGGATATATACATATATACATGAAGAACCTACAGTACGATAGTTTGGCCAGTGGGTTAAAAGTATGAGAGGAGTTGAGATTTACGTTGTGCACCCCACTGGTCGTGGATAAGTATCCGAGCAGTAGCATCGTTGCGCTGGGTATGGAGGTTCGGTGGGTTGAGCGTCCAAGCAGACGGTTTGTCATCGCACTCTCAATTTCAATTGTACTGATCCGAAAATGACTCATTGGTTCTGACCAGAATACTCCCCGGGTTCGTTCAACGAAAAAACAACAATAACAACAATAGATTGGCGAAACACAGGATGGTAGCGGAGATCGATGCCGCAGTCTGGCATCTGCTAGCGGGCATAGTTTTCGAACATTCCGACTTTGTTTGCTTCTTTCCTAAAGTCCTGGAATAACCTACATTTAAGCGAAATCACGCCTTATCGCATCGTTATCAATATGACGGTAATATTGTAAAACAAATTGTTTTTGAAGTGGTAAACATGTAATGGAAGAACACGAACTGTGCACCATTGAGAAAGATTTATTCCTCAGTTGAGTGCTATTCCTGCCTACCCTTCGGTCACTTCATTGTTTGCGTTCCGTGTCGATCTATGAAAAATTTGACATCCGTCTGATATTCAGAATCCAACTAAAAGTGGAGATATGGAATTTCAAACTTGCATTATTATAATTCATGTTGGAATTTGTATAAGCTCAGGAGGGCATATTCGGGTTACTGAATATGAATTGGCGAACATCTGTAGTATTTTTGGAATTCTGCGGTGATTGTCACCAAATCTATATCTCATTCTATTTTTAGACTGCATTGTTGATAGTAAACTGTACAGATGCTTTTGAGAGATAAATACTTGATTTGCTTAGCTGGGATGTTATTATAACTGCGTCTAAAATAATTCTAGGGCTGAGCTGATTTATTTACTGGAATCATCACAATTGACACCATGGACTTCTGTAAATTCTTACGTTGGATTTGAATGCTACCCGACGGTGTAACAGCTGTAATTCATGTGGTAGCTAAATATTCTCGATTGACTTGTCGATTTCATAACGCTATGTCACAAGTGTGGTAAAATTGGCCACATTCAATCCGTTTGCTACAGGTCAAAGTCTTCTGTTGAACATTCCAATTGTGACGATGATAACTCGAGTTCTGATTTTCATTATATAGCTGTTGCCGGGAATCCTATTGATCCTACCAGTCACATCAAACCAACATATCTAGTGAATAACTAAGTTGTACACTCTTTAAGTTTGGACGTTGGTTGAGTTGAATCACTCATCCCTGCTGAGTTCGTAGAGTCAATGAAAACAGTCATTATTCTAAAGTTTCTGTGAAAGGTATCACTGGACATGTCTTAACAATTATTGATTCTTGTCAGATCACAATTTCTGATTTTCAGTCCAGTATTAACAATCGATACTTTCGGTTATTTATCGTGGACCATCGATCGTTGGTCTAATGATTATGAAAAGTTTGAACATTTCTGTTTCAGTGATCTCGGATACACATAAATCACAAATGCGCAATTTTCTCCTTCAGTGTTCGAAATCTTCTGGTGGTATGCGTATTGAACCAGTTTCGCTGAAATTCCAAGGTAATCCGACCTTCATGAAGTGACGTTAACCTTTCCGAAAAACGATCGACCAACTTATGGAGGACAGGATATTAACGCTCGTGCAATCTTTCACTAGGTTTATACCCATTATGACTCCGCTTAAATGTGTCCATAAAACGCTTCGAATTTGCGATTATTACCGACTCACGCTCAGTAGGTTCCTTTTGTAGAGAGGTTATGCCACTGTTGCACCAATGGACATTCTGTATCAGTTTCATGACTCAAAATGTGTTCCAAAGCTTGATTTAAACAAGGCATTTCTACGGATCCGACTGGATAAAGCCTCCATAAATATTCCTTTCGAATTTTTTCGGTGTAATGTTCTGCATTCAGGCCTGAATGAATCAACTGCTATATTTCAGTAGAATATGAACACCATTACTGCCAATCAAGAGGGTATTTATATCTATTCGCATGATGGTATTGTGCACACGCTATTCATGATGAACAATTTAATGCTCCACGCGGGCATTTTGCTTTCCAAATGTTACTAATAATTTTTCCGAATGTAATTTTGCTACGTCCGAGTTCTCACGTTTGGGGCTTCTCGTTGATGAGAATGATAATCGTGCAGACCCTGATCGTTTTTCACTTCTCTGTAATGCATGCACTCCAAAGACTTTCGATGTGTTTCGTTCTTTAACGGATTCTCCTCACTATTGTTCTCGATTTATTCTTAATTTCGTTGATGAGGCAAAACCTTTATCTTCATCCTCAGAATAATAGTTTGGATTGACTTACATGAAAGAACTCTCCGAATTATGTTGAATTTTCAGTCTTCCAATACATGCTTCTTTCCTAAGCTTGCTAAACAGCCTAAGAACCAATGTTTTCTTCAAGTGTTGAGATTAACACTTAAGGTTTTTCATTCTTGGTTGAAAAGTGTTGAATATTTTGGTTGTTTGCCTAGCGAAAATGAAGTTAAAACCGATTTAGACTGTCTGGCCTTATTGACTAACTTATCTTCTTCGAACTTCACCAATAATTTAAGTTTACGATAAAATCTGCTGCAGTGCTATTTTCAACTCGTTCGTAATCTACCCGTAAGTGCTGTGTGTCTGTTAAGTTACTTTTCACGAAATGTTTTACTGGACCCATCAGCATAAAATGGCAATTGAAGTTCAATCGATTTTCCACAGTCTATAGCTATTCACTGTTCATCCTGTTCACAGTTACATTCAACCAATGGTACGGATACCTCGTTGTAGTATTCCGGAAAGACGTTGAAATAGCTCGAATCCAACTGAAGTTTTGAGGCAGTACTGCCGACAACGATAATGGAATAGTGTTTTAAAAGAATAAAATGCGCGTGAACTTGACTCAGTTGAAGTACTTGTTTACAAACGACACGCCGACCAAACAGATTCGTCAAAATCGTAGAACATCGAGAAGATTTGTGACTTCTTTCACGGAAACTTTGATAGGTAAGAAACACATCTTGAGACTTTCGGATTTTATTAGGCTATGGATAGCTTCAGAATTGTTTTTCAGAGCAGGAATCACTGTTGCTGCCGAATATAAAGAACTTAATTTGTGTACTATCCGTATGAGTCACCAGCTAGTTCTCCAGCTATCAAACTAGACAAACCTCATAGCGCTCTGATGATTTACGACTATCTCACCGTACATGAAGGTGAAAACTCGAGCAAACAAGTAGACGATATATCCCTACCCTTCCATCCGTGTGAATATGCTGATTTCACAGCCTGTTTACTAAGACAACCATTGCCGGTTTCTAGATTTCGTCTAGCTCGATGTTCAAGCCGTTATTTTACCTTTGTATTTATCGGCAATTAACTGCGGTTGGTGTGTTATGAGTAAATACAAAATTTTTGTTCAGAACAATGAAGATGAGCAAATGTGTTGTTTCAGTTGGAATTGTCATGTCTCACCCAATGACACAGCTTACGCACGGTAATGGTGTTTTGAAGAATTTTCGTTCATGACACTTCGGAGTAAAAAATCTCCATCTGGACCTACATGCTGATGGTTCGAACACGATGAAGACAGTCGTTGCAGAACAAAATGATTCTCGAACTGTTCCCACAAATCTCAAAAATTAACGTACAAGTGAATGTATTGATCCCTATTAGGCTGCTTTAAATGAGCGACTGTTTAGGGTAATGTTCGAGTCATACTGTACTGTTGCTAAGCGGGCGGAAGGAATGATGTACACTTACATTTTTTGATATGCAGCTGATGGCCGTAAAATCTTTCAAGAATGAGACGTCCACATTTGGGTAGAGCTAGCGCGTGCACCAGCATTAGAGAAAATGTAATGAACGTTGAAGATTAGTAAAACAAACGGATAATGTGTCGGATTGCCTCGGTAGATGATAAGTGATGGATGTACAAAGGCTGATGTCAACACCCAATGTTACGATTGAACAGAATTCCAGCAACGCGTAAACAAATAATGATTATTGAATTCACAAGTATATTCTGTCGATTGTTGTACGATACCATTAAATAAACAACAGAATGTGCAAAGCAAACAGCTACATGCCCCGAATGTGTGAGTTGATGTCAATAGTTTGCCGTTGGCTGGGTCACATCCGTCGGATGGGCGATGACCGTATCCCGAAGCAGGTGCTGTATGGACAACTGAAATCAGGTAAGCGAAGTCCTGGTGGCCCAAAGCTGAGATACCAGGATGCTGTGCAGGTAAGTCTTTCACGTTGTAAAATTGATTTTAGATGTTGGGAAGAATTAGCGTTGAACCTGACTGCTTGGAGGAATACGATTCGGACGGGCATCCGCGAGTTCAACGAGCAGTTATTGCGCGGTTGAGAATGAAAGCGCGCGGTACGTAAGAGAACCATCGGTGCCATAGGTCGTGGTGACA
>JTDE01008004.1:5519-21297 GCA_014338405.1 Paragonimus skrjabini miyazakii | reverse complement strand
AGATGCCCAGATCTTTCTTCAGATCGGTTTTCATGATGTCCATTGTGCCAAATGCATTATGAATCACGAAGGCATTTCCAGAGTCTCCATCGAGTGGCATATGTGCGCACTTACTGTCATTTAATGGGAGACTCCAATCGTCTAACCAACGCTTAATCGCGTCAAGATCAATCTGTAGCACACTGGGATCAGTGGCATTCCAGATTTTTAGGTCATCTGCGTATAATAGGGCGTTGCTAGAAATATTTTCTGGGAGGTCATTTATGTAGATCAGAAATAAAAGAGGACCTAACACTGACCCTTGAGGAACTGCTGCAGAAATGAGAGAAGGAGATGAAAGGTCTGACCCGGTTTTCACCCTAAACGTTCTGTTATCAAGGAAGGAGGCAATCCAGCGAACAACCTCTCCTTGAATACCATAGGCTTCCAGTTTGTGTTTCAGGGGGCGGTGTGGGACACGGTCGAAAGCCTTGGCAAAGTCGAAGAAGATGGTGTCAGAGATGAGGCCATTGTCTTTGGCCTCCGTCAGGCTATCCATGAAAATAAGCATGTTAGTCATGCATGACCGATTGGGAAGAAAGCCATGCTGAGTAGAGGAGAAAAGATGGTTTACTAAGAAGTGATTAAGGATGGCATGCTTCAACAAGCGCTCCATTATCTTGCATGGAATGCCGGTAAGACTGATTGGCCGGTAGCTAGCCGGAAAATGCCGGTCGCCCATTTTAAATATGGGCGTGACCGTTGCCTCTTTCCATGCACTAGTGTGATCCGGAGATTGACCAATCTGCGTTTTCTGTGGATGCGAATGTTTCCGGTAGTGGTCTGACGGTTGGGACAGAAGAAACAACAAATCAAAGTTGCCCTGAACAGTAAGAGCAAATCATTTTTCGACTAGTACAAAGTGGGAAAAAGGTTGTTCCATCATTTGTCTAGCTCCGTTCTGAATACATCTACGCTGGAGGCCTCCACGATCTTTTCAGTTAATTAGTTCCACGAGTTGACTACACGGTTAGTGAAAAAGTTAAACATAACTGCCAATTGTGATCAGGTTTTCTTGCTCATGAACCGATGTCCTCTCAAATATCTGTCCAGAGGTATCACAAACAAACACGCCGGGGGACTTGTGTCGGTGTGGTGGGTAATCTTGTACACTTCAATAAGGTCTCCTCTTACTCGCCGGCGTTAAAGCGAGAATAGGTTCAACGAGCTTAATCGGTCTTGATAACTTAGACCTTTCATACCCCATACCATACATGTGGCGAGCTTTTGTACTTTTTCGAGGACAGCTATGACCTTTTTTAGATACGGGGACCAAACCTAGGCACAATATTCCAGGTGGGGTCGAACTATGGCCGAGTATAGTGGAATGAATACTGCTGGACATGGGTTGGCGATCGCAGATTTTAGTCGGTATAACGCTCTTCATGCTTTTGTCGCGGCTGCAGCACACTGGGCAGTTGGAGCAAACGTGCTAGTGACCTGGGTACCTAAGTCTCTCGTTTGCTGTTTTGTTGCAAGTACGACTGTCCGTCCGTGTGCATCCCTTATATACCTAGGGGTCGACTGAATAGTATTGGCGAGGATATGACCTTTGAGAACATCCAGTGGTAAATCCTACCTTAATGTCCATTCACAGATCTTCAGAATGTCATCCTGGAGGACTCCCGAGTACGAACTTCCCACCAGCTTTATATCATATGCATACAGGTAACATGGACTGACCAGGTTGTTGGTCAAGTCATTTATGTATACCAGGATGAGCAGAGGGGCGAGGACTGACCCTTGAGGTACTCCGCTTAACGGGGAACCTTTGTCTGATAGTACTCCTCTAACTCTCACCCTGAACGATCTTCCACCTAGAAACGTTTGTATCCACCTGCAGATTCTAGGGGAAATTCCAGCCTCTCGTAGCTTCCAGTTCAAAAGCCTGTGGTTGACGGAGACCAAAACTTTCTGGAAATCTAGGTAGCACACCTCGACTACTTCCCCTTTATCCGGCTCCTCCGTGACAGTGTCTAAGAACATCAGCAGATTGGTGGGACAAGATCTACCTTTAAGAAAGCCATGTTGAGATGCTTTGAAGAATTTCTGCTCGCAGAGAAATCGACAGATCCTCTCACGTAATATGCGTTCAAAAGTTTTGCTGACGACACTAGTTAGACTTACTGGTCTGTAGTTTCCGACCTCTGAACGGTTACCATCTTTGAAGATGGGAAGTATAGCGGCCTGTTTCTAGCCCCTGACAACTACCCCTGTTTTCAATGTGAGATTGAACAGCTGGGTAAAAGGCGAAGCCAGCAATTTGGCCAGAGGTTTCAGGATAGCCGGGTGGATATGGTCGGGTCCTGCGGAATTTGTACTGTTTAGCTGGATTATTGTTCGTTCAACTTCGTGGGGCGCAATATCCTGATCGACCATGGCGACACCTACAGTGTTAGGGTGAGGCTCAGGTGCGCCGTTGTCTGAGCGGTAGACACTTTGAAAATGTGCCATGAATGCGTCCGCTATGCCTCTGTCAGTCGTTATAATCTCTGCGTTATAGGAAATTGAGGTCCCAATTTCTTTTCCTAGGGAGGATCTGGACTGGGCATAACCGTAAAACCTCTTGGGGTTCTTTCTAATGCCTCGTGCTAGGTTAAGCTCATAGATGAGACGAGCATTCCTTGCTATCTTAATTTCTTGTATATCTTGAAGTTTTTAAACCCCTTTTGCTGAATATATGCCTTCCAGGCCATATACTTGCGTTGGAAAGCTCTCTTGACCCTGGGGTGAACCCATGGCTTCCTACCCTTTCCTTCGACTTGTTTCTGAGGGACATTGCTATCTGTGAGGGCCCGGAGGTTGTCAGCGTAGTTTGCTCAAAAACTATCGACGTCCTCTTCAGAAACTGTTGTGTTCCAGCTCATTTTATCAGCTTCCAATATCAGTTTATTGTGGTCGATTCGGTCAAAAAGTTGTACTTTGTGTGCCTGTTTTACCGATAGGGAACACTGGAACGAGAAATAGATCCTCATATGATCGCTCTTTCTGAGTGGTGTCTCAGTCAACATGTTAGTGATGTCAGTGCTATTGCGAGTTATGATTAAGTCTAGTGTTGAGGCTGTCTGACCAGGTCGGGATCTCGTGGCCACCCTCACATGCTGTGTCAGTGTGAAATTGTTGACTAGGTTGAGCAATTTGTGATCAAAACCTCGACCACTGACAGATCCCAATCGCCAGTTGAATTAGGAGCATTAAAGTCCCCCAAAACGAGAATGCGATAGCCCGATTGGCAACCGACTGCAGCAATGCTTCGTCTTCTTCTGTTTGCGTATGGCGTCCTTGACGCGCATAGGCCGACAAGCATGCAAACAAACAAACGCGATCGCATGCATCAAGCAGACGGCAGGCAAAGATCCTTAAGGTCCTATGTACAATGTGGGCTAAGATTTTAGGAAGGATTTTACACATCATACAACAGGCAGACCGGGGATATCTCCAGGTCACTACAGTAGCGTTTCCAATCATCCTGCATACATTCCGCGTTGTTAAGCAGTCTCTTGAAACTTGCTTTAAAGACAATGTGCAGTAATTCATGTTATAATGCATTCTGCAACTTCCTGCGCTCACATACTACGAGCATGTACCTTTAGCTAGTAGCGGTTTCGATCGCACACTACGAAACGTAGTTTGACAGTAAACCCAAGCAGCACACAGCCCCATTTTTAATGGGGCAAAATTGGGGCTTCTCTGGGGCAAAATGGGGCTATGTATATAAGTGGGTTTTTCTTGGTAAGTACAAGACATTGTCCTATGCTGTATATTTCTTGCGATGTCTCTGCTTCTGTTGTTCTTGTTATTGCCTACATGTTATCATGTCTGACATCCTTGTTTTTTTAAATGCACTAATCGATTATAAATTATTATGCTCAGCTTGGTTTGACTTAGAACGCGGTAGGTTGTGGAGATCGGTTTTTGGTTGTCGTTGTGTTTTCGCGTAATACTGATTATGTTCAACAGAAAATAAAAAATCGCTATTCGGTTTCAACTAATCACCGGAAGTGTGGGAAGTTCATGCAACGTAGTTTCGTATCTTTGCTCTTTGTACGGTATTTTGTGTTTCATCCTTTTTATTGTTCTTCACAACTTCCACTCTCCTCAAATTCACATGTACGCTTGATGTTTAATCAATGTGAATTGAATGAATCAATAATACAAAGTGTTTCTCCAAGGTCGCGAGTCCTGCCTTCTTTCTGCGTTTCTTGTCGCTTATGTACTGATTTCTGGAGAGTAAAAGGCTGACGCAGTCATCCCTTGATTTCAGCATATCTCCGAAGTCATCTGTCGTCGCGATTATCTCTGCTGTGAACCCAGAAACTCCTCGGATCAACACGACAGGGCGCATCCATTGGAAACCTTCGTTCACTATAGTGAAACCCTAAACAAACCACCTTTACGAACTACTATGAGTCATTTGCTTTCGTTTTTATCACACTTAACCTCGTGTTCACACTTAGGTTTTATATAGTGTTTACGTCCACAACAGTCTTATATACGCTATTTAGTTATTTGTCCCCATTTTCCGACCATCAACTCGATTCCAGTTATCGCCTATCCATCTGGTTACCGCCGCTTCTTCCATCACAAGTCCGCAGATCAGGTAAGATGGATATTCATCCATAGCTTTGTGCTTACGTTTGCAAACTGCATCAACGTGTTAACTGTGTTATATCTAGTGTGGCGCATTAACCATAAGTTGCCTTTCGAACATTAGCTATTGCTTGTTGTGCAATCACTATAGATGTTCGTTTATGCATTTGTATCCACATAAGCAGCAACACCACGTTAATCTGCTTCACTGACGTCCTCACTTATAATATCCTATCCGTTACCTTGCAGAAACTCTTCGAAGACAGACCATCCATATGGACAGTGATGAGTGAACAAAGATATGATTTGCATTGTCAACCAGTTGTATGGGAAGAAACCAGTGTACTAATCTGAACAACCATGTTGTGCACTGACGATGATTGACAATAAATGTGCATGCATTCACAACCTTTCGTTCATTGTCGCTTGTAGTCTTGCATTGGCGGGTCATCCGGTAGAATAGGGACCAACGCATATGCGGTGGAGTAATTCTATGAGAATAACTGAAAGAATAGTGCGTAGTAGTCGAGAGAAATCGGGTTCGTAGCCGAGCTTTCGCGCAGCAAAACGCTTCTACGGCCAGCCCCCATTTTACCCCCACGGGTCCCACGTGGGGCCCATCGGTCAAACCCCATTTTTACCCCACGCCAACCCTCAAAAGCCCCCCGGGGTCCCCCAAGGGACCATATGGCGCGTGCTATTTGGAGATATCCCTTCATACATAAATAAGTTAAAAACTCCAATGAAGCATTCGTTTGGGAAAGTTTTAGTAAAATGGTACAAATGAATTCCCAAAATGATATATAAAAAACTGTGTATTTCATAGAGCCGGACTTCATAGCACCTAGTGTACGATCATCCAGGAAGACGTTGAGCAACGCGTTGTAATAAACCAACGATCCTAAATGGTCACAACAAGATTGGTTCACAGTGCCACGGTACTATTGAACAAATGGTCAAATTTAATAATTAGACGACCTCAACAGTTTCGATCGACGGATCGTTTCCGGGAGATAGTTACAATTTGATGCCAAATAGGCTAAAGATGAACTATAAGCACATAATATGACATTCATACCCAACAGAATTCTTTGGAGCAGTCAACAGGTTCAAAAAGAACAGAGACGAGCCGAGCTCCAAAAAATGATGCACGCACCGCTCAAGCAAAGTACAAAAACCGACAAGTGACTATTCGCACAACTGTCAATTGACGCGATAAAACAAAGACATCTAGGTCAAGGCCAACTAACGGCCAGAAACAGGGGCGGTAGAATATACAGGGATAAACGTTTGGGGGAATTGGGTTGGGTCGGATTTTCACACGACTGTGGCTTCGAAATTCGAAACACCTAGGTGGTTTTTAAGTGGTCCATTGCATACAAATTACTTCCGAACAGCGAATCAGTATGGCGGTGAACAACGAACACGTGTTCCAAAGAATATTCGAGCAGAAGTACTGGAACTATTTTATATCCCAGAAACATGTGTCTGCCTGTAGCCAATGAACAACATGTCCTAGAGATGATGGAGAGTTTCAAATTGCGCGAGAAACGAAGATATACCTTAAAAACAAGCTGGGAGCCACGATGAATTCCAGCCTTTTATGCAACCTACGTATGCAACAGGGTAAGATTGATCCTGTTAGTGAAATCCTTAAGCTGCACGACTCATTGAAAGTAGACTGACAGTATTGTTTTTGTTAGGGGAGAAATTTTTGCGGCTCGCTTTCTTCGTCCCCAAAGGTTCGTTCCGACTGTGTCCTAAATATACCGACGTAATTTTAGCTAACGCCACGCACCAGACGAAGTATGGCACGCCATGTTGGTTGATGTAACTGGTGTAGGCGTGGCGCTTTTTACGCATTGCTGCTTAATGAAACGATGACCAGTTAGCGAGTAATTTCAGAGCGTATGTTGAAGATGTTGCCATGCACGTCTGCCGTTCAAACCTTCGTCGTTGATCGGTCACCTGCACAGTGGCGAGCTATCCGCAAGGTTCACCCAAGGTGTGCAAGAGTATTTTGCCGGTTTCACTTAATGTGTGATGTCCCTCGGCGCTGTCGTCACCTGGTAGGCTTAGGTACGTTCCAGAGAAACCACATCTATCAATGGACACCCAATATGGTATACACTGGAAACGTATCACAATTTAAAAGGTCACTGCGAGCTATAAAGTTTGTAAATAGGGAAGCTTTTGAATACCTCAGTAAAAGGTGTTTAGTCTGTAAACCTGGATGGGCATCTCATTTGTTGAAAGGGACTGTTCTGTTTGGTAACTGCACAACGAAGAAGGTGGAGAACGATAATAGGCACACTAAAAGTGCAGTGTATGAACGTTCGATGATGTATGCGTTGTTCAGACAATGCTGAACGTTCCAGGAGTATGTTTGCTGATCGCTTGTATGCAGTTGGCATAGAACGTATGAAACAGTGGAATACAAACACCTGTCACCGTTTCCGGAACATCTATCGGAGTCTGCAAAAGATGTCTTCCATAGGCACTATTATAGAAGTAGAATCAAAGGCGCCGCTTATGAAAGAGGGATATGGAATTTTCGATATGTCAAACAATGAGTGTCCCACGTAATGATTACGAAAAGTGGTAGCGGTGATTATTGTTTCCTTTCCCATGCCATGAAGCCATATGGTGACGGGTTGCTGCGTGATTGACAAACCGATAGGGAAATTAGCGAGGAAGTGTAGGTGAACGTTATCCGCTACTGTCCACAATGACGTTTCAACCACTAAAATGATTGAACCCATAGTACGCACGCCCATCCCTGTAGCACATTCGCGTTTGGATGGGATCAGAAATGCAGAGGACGTATGCCAAGATGTAGCTGTTACGTTTGGTGGTATGAGTGAGGAAAATAATAATAAGCACGTATCTACATTTCGTGGGATAAACGAGTTGTTGTCAGAACATCCGGACCTTATGCCGTAATGTTCACTCCCTGGACGAGAGAATGTGCAAATAAGCGGTCTAAACCCCCCGATCCAGTCAACTATCAAGGTGGTGTTCCAGTCGGATGAACTGGGTCATACGCCTGCCATTTCAAAAACGAGCGTCTCAAATGTTTTCACAGATTGAAGTTGTAGGCGATCCTTTAGAAACAGCATGTAATAGGCGTGTTACCAAATGTGGCTTAAAGCAGTTTAAAACGAAAGTGAAAAAGCATATTGTAGGGAAGATGGCCTTGAAATTCGTAAACAACGACGTTTGCCGGATCTGTTGCCGACAGGAGGATCCCGTAGAACTAAACGAGGACAAAGCCAACTGGGTCCAGTGCTGTCAGTGCACACGTTGGCACTGTCATTCGTGTGCCAACTACCGGCAATCCGACGTCGACTTCATCTGCGTGGACTGCGTGACAATTGAGCAACCGATGTGAAGTCTTCAACCCCACGCTCTTTCGGAACATAGGAAAAATCACATTGTCCTTTTCAGGACAAACAACGAACCCACGGCCCTCTTCAACGCCACCCACAACTTGATTTTCATTTATTTTTACCTGGTGTACTTTTTGTCATCATGCATAGAGGATGGGGCCCATTGTGTCTTATTTCAGCGGCAGCCTCATGGATGCTTACGCGATCAGGCGCGTACGGTTTTATGGATAGACAATGAGGTCCGCTGAGTCCTATTTCAGATAGACGACACGTCAAAGCAAATGTACAAAGAACGAAACGTTTAAATGCATGCATATTTATTTATATTGTAGTGGACAAGTGAGTATGCGCTAGACCCTCGTCAACTAACATTTTAATACACCCTTACTGAAGATCATTCGAAACGCAGTCCCAATCGGCATCAAACTAGAGAAGGCAGTGAGGTTCGGAAACAAACCGTATATTCCCAGTAATGTTGTGAAATATGATAAGTAGTTAGCTCTAGTCTAGTCTGGGACCAACGGCAGCAACCAGGAGGAAGAGGAAAAGAAGCGCGATATGGGCCACAGCCCACTCGGCGGCACTCAAGAGCGCGCCGGGCGAAAAGTGCATGGAACTTTCGAGTGTATTAAATAACGTTCGAGAAGGTACGGGTTAGACGACCTTGAACAAAAGAATAGTAAATGAGTCGTTAAGAAAAGGAGCAAACATTCACTGTGTGCTATTAGTTGTACGACCAAAGAAAGTGACGCTGAGTTCATATCAGGCCTCCTATAGCAGGCGTACACAGAAACATGCGTACATAACAGACAAACGGGAAAACACGGTTGCAGCTGAGATATTTAGTGAAGCCACACGATCGCTGGTCACTACGCAAGCCTCCCCCCAGAAGGGTGACGGTAGACAAACTTCGATCATGTAGCCGGAGGTGTCGACGTACGGGCCACCCCCCTGTGGTTTCGTTTATGATACTCACGATGCCACGAGTACACACACACAAGACCTGAGACCACAAGGTCCCCTCCTTGTGCTACTGCGCTAGTCTAGAGTGAAGCTAACACAACGTGGAAATAGTGTGAACTGCCGACCTCAGTGTACAGACTGGTGAATAGGGCGGTGTGAATGAGGAATTTGCGTACTTTCGAGGTCGTCGAGTCATTACGTATATGACTGTTGACGATGGCCTGTGTTCGCATGAATGCTGACCGTGGTGTGGCAAGCCTCACATAAAAAAGAAACGGTCACAAGCCACACCAGTGATGCGTGCTGAAGCCTAATGAATGCGTGTATGTAGGGCGCAGAGCGGAGGGCAGGTGGGATTTTCCCCGGTCGATTTGCTAGTTGGTTTACTCCCCAACGATGCGGTCGAATTGTGTCAGTTGGGTGCTGACGGAGGTTCAACATACGTAACATCATTTTACCTCCTTCTAAGCCGCTAGGCTTCTACAATGCGAAAGCCCTGAAAGGGGCAAAATGCAAGATGTACAAATGCAATAACAATTAAACGTCTGTCGTAGGCTAGAAGATGGGAGCAAGAGATAACCTTTGCTGAACGGTTTTCGCACGAGTTTTCCGGAGGTTTAGCAAACAAGTTCAAGCGTTCCAAAATGCCTGAATTGTAAACAAAGCATATGGTGAGCGAGCAGTGTGAGAGAAATATGTAATTCAGCCGGGATGGAAGTTGAATTTATGCCATATTTTGAACGGTTTGTTGGTTTTCAAAAGGTTTCGCATTCTTTTTGAACGTTTTAAAAAAACGTCTTTTTATACCATAGTGATGTAGGTCAAGTTCTAGCGGATATACAGTAAAAGTAATGGACCTTAACACGTAATCCTACAAACTGATTAATGCGATAAAAAAAGCCTACGGAATGAACACGCATAGGTTAAAAATCGACAATTAGGAATAGCTAAACTAGCAAGTATTCTCAAACAGGTAATGCAAACGGACGCCAGTTGAACTGAGATAAGGCAGATGGCGTAGGTTTGATGCCAGTAGTGTTATCCGGACAATCGTTTAGTGGAAATGCTGTTGGCCTGCAGACATCCATGGTTTGCACAAACAAGTTGAATGATACCTTGCAAACGTGCGCGAACAATCTCGTGTGGCCTAGCAAAGCGTTTGATGTGATGCAGCAAGTCGAATGAGCGGTGAAAACCGAAGGTGATTGTGCGCCAGTGAACAATCAGGAAGGACCGTGCAGCGAGGACGTTGATGCCAGTCGTATTCTCTTGCAGTACCAGCATTAGGTAGTGCTTACGACGTCGCAGAGCCTGATGCCGGCTGAGATGTGCCGTGACAGAAAACGGCACTCGTACGGATGAGCGATAGAGATTGTCTCTGGGTCGGTCCTGAATGTTGAAGATGCCGTAGCGGAAATGAGATGAGCAACACATTGGCGCGTGATTCGAAAAAGGCCAGGTATTATTGCGTGCAAGTGTATTTTTCATTTATATCAAATACCCGCCCAAATCAGCTCATTAGTTGCTCCTTTCTGTTACCATTAATTGCTTTTGAAAGTTTTGATCATCATTTGTTAAAAAAGAAATATTTTACCATGATGCCACTGAGTCAGCCAGTATTCAAAAATGGTCAGTTGCCAGGCGATCAGCTTCATGCAAAAAAGGCGTGGTGACAACAAAGAGAAGCATAAAATCCCCAGGCACCACGTCCAACACTTGTTCCACTGCTGTTATCGCTAAGGAACCGAAATCTGCTGCCAAAGCGTTAATTTTGACGGTAAACGTTAGCCCCATACAGAGAAGGAACAACACTACGATCCGTTCAGCTCCCATTACCGATGTATATGCAGATCAGGTTAAAAAAATAACGGACCTAGAGACTGAAATGGCGAAAATACACAGTAAGTATGAACAGCTTACCAACATTTTGCACCGGCTGAATCCGATGGTTAGCATTCTAAATGCCTCAACTAGCACCCATTCTGAGACTACCACTTTTAGTCATAAAGATCTCGCAGCTGCCGGAATGTTTGTTGACACAATTGCTATTGAACTGTACAAACGGATGCGCTGTGCAAGTAAGGTGGTTGTGTTTAACGCGCCTGACAGAATACCTTTGCAGTCTGTGAAAAAAGTCTTACTCAAGGCTAGTTGGATGGAAGACCAAGACTGTCACTGTCTAAGACTCTTCAAGAAGGTACAGTAAAAATGTTGTCCATTGTTATTGCAGTTAAAAAATGAACTTGTAGCAAATGAGTTCGTCAAACAACAGGACCAAATTATACGTGCCACAAATTTTAAGTCGATAAAAGTGTTTGGTGACAAAATACCATTTCAAAGGGAAATATTGCGTACAAATATTTCCCAAGCAAAAAAGAAACCGAATAACAAATTAGACAACCTCACTGACTTGACTGTTGATCTAGACTGTTCCACGACTTCCCTAGATCAGCAAGTCGTAAACGGCAACACCGTTACCATGTCCGTCCAAAGGGATACTGAAAAACAAACCACGTCCAGCTCTGTTGACGTTAGGCGCGGTCAAGTACCTCCAGTAAAACCCACGGTTAGCGCCAAAAATACCTCTCCTATTCATCGACGATTCCCTCCACCAATCGAGACACTGACTGGAATGAGTTCTGGACCTAAGGTGCCCAAAGTTCTCCACAGTGTTAGGGCAATATCCAAAAGTTCGAGAACAAAGACGAGGTTGGACAAGCAAATCCATCCCCATCTTACTGTGGGCATTTCCCTCCATTATCTGGAGTGACTGTACATGCCAACCGCAGACCCAAAACGTCTGAACAGGTCTCCAAACCAGCACTGAAACCGGTACGGTGCTTACTTGAAAACAATGGTCTAGATTTGCAACATGAGGGCGGATCGGCGATATTTCATAAACGCTACGTATCTGGTTCTAAGAACCACATTTTAAGAGGCAATGCTTCGCAGACGAAATTGAACAATTGGTCCTCTGCTGCTTTCAAGCCAATCTACAACTATAATAGGTTTAACACTTCCCATGCATTATCCAATAGCTCCACAATACTCTGTTCTTCCATCCGAAACATGAATGGTACTAGTAACCAAATTTCCAACGTAGGTACTCCGTCAGGTACACCACAACTTGATTATATAACTAGCACAAATGTCCTCCAACCCAGTCCCTTTTTAGCGCACCGTCCGGTATTTCATCCACCATCGCTTGGTCCCCGTCCCCATGTCCCACTCAGTCATCCTACCGTAATGACAGTCTTCCAGCACTTTCTGTCGTGGAGCCAAATCTTCGCGATATCCACTCGAACATGGGTGGAAAGTCGATACATCTCTTACACCGAACCACTCCACATGATATTTCGCAACCCTCTTCTACATCTGTCATGCAGTTCTTCAGCAGCTCAAATGTTGTGCCTGATAGAATCAATTTCGATTTTAGATGAGACCCAACTGTGAATCAATTCCACTTATTTAGTACTCATAGACGTAAGATCATTGATAAGTAAGATGCATATCTTTAGATCTTTTGTCTTTTTGTCTAATCCCAATCTCATTCTCGTCACTGAGACGTGGTGTTCCCCTGATAATACAGACACAACTAAGCCTCATGGGATATAATATATTTCGTAGGGATCGTCTCACAGGACGAGGCGGTAGATGCATAATTTACCTGAAAGAGCAATTTTCAGGAGTTACACTCGACGAGCTTAGTTTGAATAAAACCGAGGACTCGTTGTGGTTAATGGTCTCTACAGGATCTCGCGACCTACTTATTGGATGTATTCACCGACCGCTTAGTGCTACTAGCAGTGATTTGACTGACCTCATAGAGGTGATAAGTCATGTATCAAACATACTTTGCGAATACAAACTAATAGGTGATGACTTTAACACGCCAAATATCTCTTGGGCCTTAATCACAGTTCCTGCAAAGCAAGCTGATTTGCTTTCATGCATTCAACTGAATGGATGGAACCAACATGTCTTAACGCCCACCAGACAGAAACATATTTTGGATCTCATATTCACTACAGGTATCTCTTCCGTAGGGATATCCGTTCTGGAACAATTTCCAAGAAGTGACCATAATGTCATCAAGTGTCAGTTTGACTTCAATACAGTTATCAAACCCACAGTTGTATTCTACCGTCAGATCAAATAAATCGATTGGAGTACCTTCTCCTGCTTATTAAGATCCTCAAATTGAAATACGTCCTTTCTTACATCAGACCCAAAAGTAGCAACCGAAGAATGTGTTAAACACTCCACTTTGTGTTTCGATATTCTGGCCCCCATAAAGTCAAAACGCGTTGATTCTTATGTGCAAGGTAGAATCCTACGTGCAAAAAAGACTGAAAAACTTAAATCACTTAAGTCAATGCATAGAAGAACACTGGACTTCTCTCTAGTATTGCAAATGAGCAGTATGTTTGAACATATAGAATACAGAACGCAACTGCGTTACGCGAACGAAGAAAAGCTTGCGCTTGGCAGTGAGCACAGGAGCATGAGACTAATGCAAATGATGAAACGGAGAAATTTCATGAGGGACCCTCTTATAAAAGTTATAACTCCCAAAGATAATACGGTTGTTGTTGACACATTTGAAATATGTGAACTCTTCAACTCACATTTTGTTGCTGCGTTTAGCGTGGGGAGCACAGTATTACCCGTTATTCCGGTAAAAACAACAAAAGTTCCGCTCAATATTTCGACTGATGTTAGGAGTATCCGTTTACAGCTGGCTACCGTTAAACTCACGATCCACCATGGAATTGATGGTATCCCACCAGTCGTTATCAAGCAAGGAGGTGAGGATATACCCATCCTCTTACTAAATTTGTATCATTGATATCCAGAATTTTCTCACCCCAGTGGAAAAAGTCAATCATAATGCCCAGCAACAGGGAATTGGTAACTAACGTCCAATAACCCACACACCAATCTGCTCAAGAATGTTTGAAAAAATAATAAAACCGCCCATCGTCGAATTCTTAAGGTCGCAAAACCTTATCAACCTTTCGCAGCACGGTTTCCTTATTAAGCGCTCTTGGATGACATGTCAATTGGAATTTTCAAACCATATATCGTTACCTGTCGATGCAGGGAATGCGGTCATCATCATACTTCTGGACATGCAAAAGACCTTTGATCGTGTGTCCCACAAGCGCCTGGTAATCAAAATAGCATCCCTTGGAATACACGACCCCTTGTACGGCTGGATATCTTCATATCTTGAAGGCCGAACTGAAACTGTCAAAACCGGAGAGCACCGCTCAACGCCAAAACCCGTGACTAGTGGGGGTGATTCAAGGAAGCGTTCTGCGACCACTACTCTTCCTCATGTAGATAAATGACGTATGCGATGTTAGTAAACATGGCAAAACCTTTTTGTTTGCTGACGATATCAAAACTGTTTACACATTCCGCCAGCCCAGCAACCTCGCTTCATGTTTACAAAATATACGACACGACCTAGCATCATTGGAGTCGTGGTGCAAAACATGGCTCATGACGTTCTCAGCAAACAAATCGTACATTACCACTTATGGTTGTCAAAGACCCAATGGGTCTGTCTCACTAGACGGTCATCATTTTAACACCGCCACATCCGTTCGAGATCTAGGAATGTGGTATTCAAACTCCTTCAATTTCTCTGAACAAGTACACTTTCATGTAGCAAAAACTACAAGAGCAACAGGCTGTATCACAAAGACATCCGGTCTACCGGATGCCAGGCTGACTGTTTACAGAATGTGTGCTCGACATCAACTTGAGTATTGTACCTTCATTTACTGCCATCTACGCAAATCTGATAGGCTTGTGTTAGAAAATCTTCAACGATCATTTGCCCAAAGCTAATTAGGATATTCATCGTCACTCACCTACAGTGAACGTTGTCAAACACTTTGTATTGATCCACTCCGGTTACGAAGACTATTATTGAATCCTACATTTCTGTATGAACAGATACACCCGCACACCATCACTACAGCGTTCGCCGTTCATTTCCAACACAGTTCCTCATATGGTGTACGAAATAAGGGTTACACCTTGCCAACCCTGTTAGCTCGCAAATAGATACGAGCCAACTTCTTTATGGTAAAATATTCCTACATTTGGAATAAACTTCCGAATGAAATCAGAGCCAGTAACAGCATTCAGCATTTTAAAAAGAGCCTGGACAGCTTCCTTACACCATCAAACAATGTCAGTCTTCAAACTTTGTGTATCCTTTGATTACCTTCTGAATGTGGTCCGTATAACGTTTAGCCGTCAGCAGGAGAAACGTATGTACCCGTCTTTACTATCAGGATCCTATTTAAAACAGCCTGCCTGAAACTGTTTACTGCATATCCGCCGATTACTCACACTCCAGCTCGCATTTGATTCATTACGCACTCACGAAACCGCATTATTTTACGGCGTTGGCTATGGCTACATAGTCATAGTCTGTGAACGCAGTAAGTTGCACGAAGCGCGCGCGACCGCCTATATTTCTACAAATAGGAAATGACGTATATTGAGTACAACGGTGTAAGGAGTGCCTTATATCGGCCAACATCTACGAAATATCCCGCTACATCCAGATATAATTATGCCTTATAACGATGCACTTTTCAAAGCCAACGGGATCGTTTTCAAGCATCCTGCATACATTGCACGTAATTGAACGACCTCTTGGAACTTGCTTTAGAGACAATAAGCAGCCATGAGCGCTCATAGACTACGACCATGTAGCTAAAGCCTAAGCCTCATTTTACTCACATGCGTCACCTGTATGGAGTTGCACTTGAAAC